>CAUYSK010026806.1:0-45865 GCA_963575035.1 Avahi laniger | reverse complement strand
CCTGGGGTCTTGCAAACAAGCCAAGGCGTCTCATTATCCTGCATACGGTAATGAGATAAAGATTGAGATAAGATAAGAAGTTGAGATGCAAGCGTCTGCTTCCCTTGAGCAATCGTCTGAAAGGAATAAAAATGTGTTTTCCTCAAGGCGCCCAAGGTAGTCACGTACCAGGAAGTAACTGCCAGAAATAGAAAAAGTATATAATAAAACGACTGGTAGAATTGACTACTGCAGTCTTATACGTTTTGTGTGTGTGTCTGTGTGTTTCTTTCTGTGTCCATCCCCTGTTCTGCAATCCGGGCCACGACACAACTTAAGTTCCTAAATATGTGAGTGGAATTGTTGTTGGAATTATATTGCAATTTTTTCATTGGAATTGTGCTGAATCTGTTTTATTGAATTTCATCGAATTTCAATTTGGAAATTTCCAATCTATAAGCGAATTAATTGTATGTCCATTTTGTAGATAAATTGCATAACATGCAATCAGTGCTTAAGAAATATCTGTGCATTGAATGAATACTGAATACTACCGTAATATTCTACCAGAACTCCTGGACACAAAATCTGTACTCATTGGTTCTAGTTTCCTTCTAATATTGCAATTTTCAGTATATACTGGTCCTCAGATCTTCTTTGTCTTGGCTCTGAAACCACATTTTTTCTTTCTTCTGGTGTCACATCTTGATGCTTGTTGATGCTCCTGACTGGAATTATGCTGATAACTTGACTTTATTGATTTCTGTGAGACCTACTGATGAACAGCTGGACTAGTGGCCTATATTTTCATATTTCAAGCAATGCCACAATGAGCCACCTTGTAATATACCTTTCATACACGTATAGGTGCATCCTTAGGATAGATTCCCAGGAATGTGTTTGCTGAGTCATAACTAAATGTATTTTATTTGGGAAATATTGCCATTTTCACCTCCATAGAATTGTGTCGGTTAGACTTCCCCCAGCAGTGGATGAGAGTGTCAGTTTTCCCACAACTTTCCCAACAGAATGGGTCGTTGAACCTTTAGATTTTTGCCAACCTGAGAGGTAGAAAAGGATATCTCAAGTGTAGTGTTAATTTGTATTTCTCTTAGTATGAGGATATTCGAGCTTTCTATATGTTTAAAATTCTATGTATTTTTTTCTCTCAATGATTTTTTTTTATTTCAAAATATTACAGGGGTACAAATGTCTTTGGTTACATGTATTGATTTTGTTATGTTGAGTCAGGGTTATAAGTGAGCCCATCACCCAGATAGTGTTCATTGTACCCGTTAGGTAGGTTTACACCCATGTCCTCCTCCATCCTCTCTCCTGCTTAACTTCCACTGAATTTTACTTCTCTCTTTGTACATGTGTGCTTATCAGTTAGTTCCAATTTAATAGCGAGTATGTGTGGTATTTGTTTTTCCATTCTTGAGATACTTCACTTAGGATAATGGTCTCCAGTTCCATCCAAATTGTTGCAAAAGGCATTAAGTCCCTATCTTCATGGCTGAGCAGTATTCCATAGCATACATATACCATATTTTGTTAATCTCCTCATGAATTGATGGGCACTTCTGTTGATTCCATATCTTTGTAATTGTGAATTGTGCTGCAATAAAAATTTGAGTGCAGGTATCTTTTTGATAAAATGACTTCTTTTCCTTTGGGTAAATATCCAGTAGTGGGATTGCTGGATCAAATGGGTAGGTTGACTTTTATATCTTTGAGGAATCTCCATACTGTTTTCCATAGAGGTTGTATTAATTTGCAGTCCACTAACAGTATATAAGCATTGCTTTCTCTCTGCATCCATGCCAGCATCTATTGTTTTTAATAAAAGCCATTATAACTGGGATAAGGTAATATCTCACTGCGGTTTTATTTTGCATTTCCCTGATGATTAGTGACATTGACCATTTTTTATATGTTTATTGGCCATTTATCTACCTTCTTTTGAAAAGCTTCTCTTCATGTCTTTTGTCCATTTTTTAATGGAGTTGTTTGTTTTTTCCTTCCTGATTTGTTGAGGTCTTTGTAGATTTTGGTTATTAGCTCTTTATCAGATATATAGCTTGTGAATATTTTCTCCCATTCTGTAGGTTGACTATTTGCTCTATTATTTCCTTAGCTGTGCAGATGCTTTTTAATTTAATCAAGTCCCATTTATTTATTTTTGTTGTTGCTGTGATTGCCATTGGGATCTTTTTCATAAATTCTTTACTTAGGCTGATACCTAGAAGAGTTTTTCCAACATTTTCTTCTAGCATTCTTATAGTTTCATGCCTCACACTTAAGTCCTTTCACCATCTTTAATTAATTTTTGTGAGTGGTGAGAGATATGGATCCTGTTTTATTCTTCTGCATGTGGCTATCCAATTTCCCCAGCACCGTTTATTGAACAGGGCTTCTTTTCCCCAATGTATGAGAGTCTTAGTGCACAACTGAACTACCTCTTTATTGCACAGAGAATGCCTCCGAGCTAGTGCTGGGGAAAAGCTATTTGTGGCTGTGGGCTCTTCCAAGATACGAGAAGTAGTGCAATTGCTCTGATTTGTCACTCCAGTAGGCAAGACTCTCCTTTGCCACTTTACACAATTCATTTTCTGCATCTCCTACAGGCATATAATTTTACCTAATTGAGCTGCTTCTACAAAGGGAGAGAAGAGGTGACTGCAGCATGAGGAATTTAGCTTCTAGCCAGGCTTTTCTGAGTCATTGGACATCACCCTATAAACAAATACATGACTGCTAAAGCTCAAACCCCACTTACAGTTTTATTTCATGAATTTCATTCATGTCATTTCTGTGCACTTATTCTTTTTGAAGGTGAGAATGCTTTCTAAATTTGATGTGTTGGTTCCAGAGAGTAGCTCTAAAAGAAGTATTAAAGTAATACATGGTAGCTTTCTTACCAATTAAAAAGCTATCTTTGTTTTTCAGTTTTATAAGGTTTTGAACATAGTGAGAATTAATATAGCTTGGAAGTGTTAGTTACATTTGCAACAATATGAAAAAGTGATTTTGGAATACAGAAGCATAGAGAGCTACTAAAGAGGAAGAGAAAAAAAATCTCAACTATTTTTGCATCGCCACCTCAATTCAGTAGGAATGTATTTACTCCAGTTCAGAGAATAACTAGAACTAAAATTCAATAGAATTTACACTTAAAATTAAAAATACATTTTTACACAGTAGTGATTCTGACATATACTTTTCCTTTCACAAACTGAATTTTTATTTTTTATGCTAAAGCCCCACATATATGCAGAAATCATAAATCAATGAATATTTAGATATAAAGAATTAAATTAGAATTAACATATGCACACTCCTAATCTCTTTACCAATGTGTATTCCTTCAGCACTAGAAGTTTTTTTATTTAGTATAGGGAGCAAAAAGCATGGAAGTAGGTTGTGTTTTAGGATATGCAGTAATCAAAAGCTACTGAATTTAGATCTGTGGACTGAAATATGGTCAAAATGATACTTTATCATTCATACACAATTTCTCTTTGAAAAAATCTCCACTATAAGGATGGCAATGGCTAAAGATTTATTATATAACGAAGGGTAATATAGATAAAAGCTTTACATTTCTTTTCCAGAATCCATTTAACCACTAGGAATTGTGATATGAAGACTGAAAATAGTAAAAGATAATTGTCTGCATTCCTTCAAGGAATATTCTTTTATTTTATTTTATTGTTTTGTAAAACTTAATGAATAGAAAAAGCTAGCCTTATTATTTACTTGGAATCAAAACAAATGATAAGAAGCTGAGATCCTTTAAAAGTTAAAAAAAGAAATAAGTAGTGTAATAAATATAACTTCATTTCTAAAAATAATCACTTTTTCTAGATCAATTATTTCTATCAGTGATGGATCCAATATATTTATCACTGAATATTTACACATGGAGTATAATTCTGTCTCATGTAGTTTCCATTACTTTGCAATAGTATATGGAATTTCTGAACTTGCTCCTGACTGTTCTTGTGACCCTGGCAGCCTAATACAAAAGTTAGAATATTTTAGCTTGTTATATTTTGTCAAAAATAAATATGACAGATGTTGAGTGATTAAAAAAAAAACCTATCTATGAGCACTCACTTTGGGTCCAGAATTCTCTTTGCAGCAAAGCAAAAAACATTAGCACATAGCTTAATGGGTATATTTTGCTTAATATAATTATTTAGGGAAAAATACTAATTAATGGAGTGGGGGTGGGAATGGAACTATGACTATGAAAATGCGCTGTGTTCTTCGGAAGATACAAGCTGCCTTAGATGTGGGATAGAACACATCATTCCACCCCGTTTCAAGAGAGCCACGTGTATGAGTCAAAGTCCTCTCACAGACATACTCAGAATGGTGTTTGGCCAAATGTCTGAGTACCTTGTCATCCAGTCAATTTCAAACATAAAATTAATCATTGCATCATGTAAATAAGGAAAAAAAGTTCTCCATAGCAATCCTGGGTGGAAGTGTCAAGGAAAAAGGTGTTCGTGTTTCTCACCACGATAGCTACACATCCCACTCCGATTCCTGTTCTACCAATTAAACTACTTATGACAGGGCCAAGTTAGGATAGGATGCTAGACATAGGAAGATGATGGGTCACTGTCTTACCCAAGAATTTGCTGATGCAAGTTCAGGTTGGGCACTACATGTGGTCATTCTGGATGTCACTGTGTCCTTGATGACACCAATTATTGGATTTGCCTTCAACTTATATGTGCTCTTCCTTAGATGGTAGGAAGAATATTGGAGGTGATCATAAGGTTTATATTTTCATTATGGTATCCCCAGTCCCCAGTGTGTAATAATAGACATTCAATAAATTCAGAACGAAGAAAGTAAAACATAGATAGGTTGATCCAAAAATTAAAATTAGTTTAAACAATGGTGAAAGAACTAAGCATATAGGAATTTTTAAAAAGTCATTAGAAAATACAGTAACATTGGTTCTAGATTGGCAAATACCAAAATGTAGGATGTTAATATAATAGAGGTATAAATTTTGGGAAACAAAGGAAAAGGAGTACAAAACTAAAAAAGCTCTTTATAATCTGAATTTTATGAGATGCTTTTAGACTGCTTTGATCTGTTCTCATAATTTATGAACCTAATTGAGTTTTGTGAACTCTTGGCCTTTTGGTCTCCAAGTTTTCTCTTGATTACTGCCTCATTTTTGGACTCAGATATGCCTCCTGCTGAGGGGTTATTTTAATAATGTAGAGTACTAGAGGGGTCAGGATTGGGTCAGAACAATGAGTAGTTGCAAAACTCAGGGCTGCTAAATTAGAGGGATGATTATTAGAGTCAATCATTTTGAGACATTGGGGAAATTTTACATGCAGTTTCTAACCTCGATTTTATTTTTTAATTTATTGTACATTGAGCAATCATAGTTGTATGTGTGTGTATATATATATATATTACAGAGTGATGATATGATTTTTGAATAAAATATGGAGTGATTAGATTGAGCTACTTTATACATCACCTCAAATATAATATTTTACATTTTTGGTGATGAAAACATCCAACTTTTATTCTCAGAGCAATATTGAAATGTAGAGTACTATACTAACCATGCTGTACTAAAGATCTCAAAAAATAAAATCAAACATTTCTTTTATCTAACTGATACTTTGTACCCTTTGATTATCATCTCCCCATTCTCTCAACCCCAAGCCTCTGGTATCCACCATTTTGCTCTCTGATTCTACGAGATCGGTTGTTCCAGGTTCCTTGCGTAACTGGGAGCGTGTGGTATTTGTCCTTTGTGTTTGGCTTATTTCACTGAGCATAATGTTCTCCAATCCCATCCATGACAGAATTTCTTTTTTAAAAAAGGCTGAGTACTTTCCTATTGTTTATATATACCATATTTTCTTTATCCTTTCATCCATGGACGGACGCTTAGGTAGATTCTCTAACTTGGCTATCGTGAATAGTGCTGCTATGAACACAGACGTACAGACATCTCTTCAACATAGTGATTTCAATCCTAAAAGTGGGATTGCTGGATCATGTGGTCATTCTACTTTCAGGATTTGAGGAAATCTGTACAGTTTTCTGTAATGACTGTACTAATTTGCACTTCCACCAACAGTGCACAAGGTTCCCTTTACTCCACATCATCACCGACACTTACCTTTTGTCTTTTTGATGACAGCCATTTTACCAGGTGTGAGTTGACACCTCACCGTGGTTTTATGTGCATCTCCCTAATGATTACTGATCTCAAGCATGTGTTTGTGTATCAGCCATTCATCTGTCTTCCTTTGAAAAATGTGTATTCAGGCCCTTGCCCATTTCTTAATCAAATTATTTTTCTTAGGATAGAGTTGCTTGAGATCCTTTATATATGTTGGATATTGATCCCTTCTCAGATGTATGGCTGCAAATATTTTTCCCAATCTGTAGGTTGTCTCTTCACTCTGGTAATTGTTTCACTTGCTATACAGAATCCTACTTGTCTATTTTTTGCTTTTGTTGCCTATGTTTGGGGGTTTTTTGGATGAGTTTAAGGAGAACTGGTGTTAATTCTTCTTTAAATGTTCCGTAGAATTCGGCAGTGAAGTCATCAATCAGGTTCTAGGATTTTCATTGATGGGAGACTTTCCATTCCCGACTCCAATCTCCTCACTCGTTATCCATCTCCTCCGATTTTCCATTTCTTTGAGATTCAGTCTCGTTGGGTTGTGTGTGTCTAGGAATTTATCCATTTCTTCTAGGCTATCTAAGTTTTTGGTATATAATTATTCATAATATGATTATTTGCGTTCCTGTGGTTTAAGTTGTAATGTCTCCACTTATGTTTTTTATTTCATTTGAGTCTTTTTTTCTTGGTTAGTCTAGATAAATGTTGGTTTTATTCATCTTTTCAAAAAGACAACTCTTAGTTTTATTGATGCTTTGTATTGTTTTTCTTCCTTTTTTGTTTCAGAATATTATGGGGGGGACAGACATTTTGGTTACATAAATTACTTCTGTACCATTTGAGTCAATGTTATAAGTGTGCCCATCCAAGTAGTGTGCACTGTACCTGTTAGGTGTGAATTTACCCAGCACCTTCTCCTCCCTCGCCCCTGCTTGATTTCCAATGAATGTTATTGCCTATGTGAAATTAGTTCCAATTTAATGGTGAGTACATGTGGTGTTTGTTTTTCCATTCTTGTGATACTTCACTTGGAAAAATTGTCTCCAGTTCCACCTAGGTTAATACAAGAGGTATTAGATCACCATTTTTTATGGCTGAGTAGTATTCCATGGAATACATATATCACATTTTATTAATCCACTCATGTATTGATGGTCACTGGGGTTGTTTCCACATCTTTGCAGTTGTGAATTGTGCTGCCATAAATGTTCGAGTGCAGATATCTTTGCTATAAAATGCAATTTTTTTTTTCCTTTGGGTAAATACCCAGCAGTGGGATTGCTGGATCAAATGGTACTTCTACTTTTAGTTCTTTGAGGTATCTCCATACTACTTTCCATAGGGGTTGTACTAGTTTGCTGTTCCACCAGCAGGTATGAGTGTTCCTATCTCTCCGCATCCACGCCAATATTTGTTGCTTTGGGACTTTTGATAAAAGCCATTCTCACTGGAGTTAAGTGATATTTCATGTGGTTTCGATTTGTATTTCCCTGATGATTAGAGATGTTGAGCATTTTTTCATATGTTTGTATTGGTTTTCTAGTGTCTGTTTAATTTATTCTGCTCTGATTTTTTTATTTTTTCCTCTGCTAACATTAGTCTTAATTTGTTCTTGTTCTCTTTCCTTGAGGTATAATTTTAGGTTGTTCATTTGTGATTTTCTACTTTTTTGATGTGGGCATTTATTGCTATAAACTTTCCTTTTAGAATTGTTTTTGCTGCATCCTTATAAGTTTTATGTTGTGTTTCCATTTTCATCTGTTTCAAGATATTTTTAAATTTCTCTTTTAATTTCTGCAATGACTCATTGGTTGTTCAGAAGCTATTGCTTAATTTCCATACCTTTGTGAAATTTCTGAAATTCTTCCTGTTATTGATTTCTAGTTTCATACCATTGTGGTCAGAAAAGATACTTAATATGACTTCAATATTCTTAAATTTGCTAAGGTTTGTCTTGTAGCCTAATATATAATCAATGCTAGAGAATGTTCAGTGTGCACTTTAGAAGGATATGTATTTTGTTGTTGTTGGATATAATGTCCTAACAGATGTCTGGTAGATCCATTTGGTCTAAAGTGTTGTTCACAATCAATGTTTTCTTATTAAGACATTAATTTCCATGTGAGTTGTATTTAACTCATGCTACTTTTGAGTGTGAAGCATATGTAACTCACACATCTCTTTACCTTGGGAACTGCATGATGTGCAGGCAACTCACGCTGCTATGCTGTAGCATACATGTTATGCTGTAGCATACATGTTATGCAATGGGTGGCCCCCTGGGCGAAACCCTGCCATTAGTTTGTGAAAATTTTCCTTGATGATGTTCTTATTGTTACAAATAATATTGACAATTTCATTGCATACAACCCACACACAGAACACAATAGAATGTAACAAATTTTTCATTAAATTAGAAAGGATTATTGTGTTTTCAAAGTTTATATTCTATTGTCATAATAAAACACCATGGGCCCAAGAGGAAAAATTTTTTTTCTGGTGTGGCAGTCAGTGTGTTAATTTTCTGTCTGGATGATCTGCTCAGTGTTGAAAGTGGGGTACAGAAGCCCCCTACTGTTAATGTATTGAAGTTTATCTCTCCTTTTGGATGTGTTAATCTTTGCTTTGTATAGTTAGGAGCTCTGGTGTTGGATGCATAGATATTTATCATTATTACATTCTCTTGCTGAATTGACACATTTATCTTTGTCTCTTCTTTGTTTCTTTTTACAGTTTTTGTCTTATATAAGTATTGCTACTCCTGTTCTTATTTGGTTTCCAGTTGTATGGAATATCTTTTTTCCAGCCCTTCACTTTCAGTCTATAGGTAGCCTCAAAACTGAAGTGAGTCTCTTATAGGCAACATATAGCTGGATCTTGATTTTCTATCCATTTATTTACTCTGTGTTTTGATCAGATAATTTAATCCATTTACATTAAAAATAATTATTGACAGGTAAGAACTACTCCTTGCCAATTTATGATTGCATTATAGATACTTTTTCTTCCTCCCTGCTTTCTCCTTTGTGTTATAATGATTTTCTATAGTGTTTTGTTTTGAATCTTTTTTTGTTTTTGTTTTTTTGTGTGTGCATCTTGTATAGATTTTTGCTTTTTGTTTACTGTGAGGCTTACATAGAACATCTTATGCTTATAACAGTATATTTTAAGCTGATAACAGGCTAATTTTGATTGCATGCAACAACTTCATGCCTTTACTCTCTCCTCCAGTTTGTGTTTTTGATGCCTGAATTTACATCATTTTGTAAAATGTATTCCATGACAAGTTATTTTAGCCATAGTTGTTATTAATAATTTTGTCCTTTTATCCTATGCTAGGGATAAAATTACTTTACACACCACCATTACAGTTGTAGAGTATTTTGGCTATTGCTCTGTATTATACTTATATGATCAGATTTTGTACTTTTGTAAGTTTTATGTTATTAATTACCAGTCTTTTGTTTCAGTTTAAAGAATTCTATTTTGCAATTTTTATAAGACAGGCCTTGATGAACTTTCTTAGCTTTTTTTGTGTGGGAAATTTTTTATCTCTCCTTCATCTCTGAAAGACAGTTTTGCTGGATATTCTGGGTTGGCAATATTTTTCCTTCGGTATTTTAAATGTATTAACCCACTCTCTCCTGGCCTGCAGAGTTTCTGCTGAGAAGTCCACTGACAGTCACTCTATGGCTCCTTTGTATGTCATAACTTCTTACCTATTACTCTCTTAGAATTTTTGTCTTTGTCTTTGATTTTTGATAATTTGGTTATTGTATGTCTTAATGGACTCGTCTTTGGGTTGAATTTACTTGGTGATCTCTGCATTTCCTGTACTTAGAGGTGTCTTTCCTGAGATTAGGGAAGTGTTTCTTATTTTTAAAAATATGCTTTCTGGTCATTTTTTTCTCCTTCTGAAATGCCTACTATGCGTATGTTAGGTCTCTTGATGGTGCCCCATAATTTCCGTAGGCTTTCTTCATTTTTTTCATTCTTTTTTCTTTTTGCTCCTCTGATCGTGGAATTACAAATGTCTTCAATTTATTGATTCTTCAGCTTGATCAAACCAGCTGTTGAAGCTTTCTATTGCGTTTATCCATTCAATCATTGCATTGTCATCTGGATTTCTTTTTTTTTTTAATTGTTTCTCTTTTCCTTTGTCAAATTTCTCGTGTTGTTTGTATCATTTTCCAAATTTCACTTATATTTTTTTATCTGTACATTCTTGAGGTTCACTTTTTTAAGGATTTTTCTGAATTTCTGTCATTTTATAGATTGCTTTTCTTTGGGGTTCATTGTTGGGGCTTTGTTAGTTTCTTTTTGAAGTGTCATGATTGTCTGAGTCTTTATGATCCTTGTGTTCTTGCATGAGTATTTGTGCATTTGCCACCGCTCTGACATGCACAGGCATTCTTTGGCAGTAATAGCCCTTCACTGGTCAGTGTAGTCTATGCTGTGGATGGGCAACCAAGGCAGGCAGAGCTTGCTGTTAAGTTCTCTAATAGCTGGGCTGCTGCTTTGACCTGAATTTTGGTGGGGCGGCCGGGTGGACTCTGCTGTCAGGCAAGACCACTGACTGAGCTCTGTTATCAGGCTGTGCTGGGCACCATAATCACCTCCGATTTAGATGGGTCACAGGGCCATGTTTCCCGGCCAGAACTACTGCTGTTTGTGTGCAGCGGCTGTACAGGTTTGTAGGAGGGCCCCAGTATTTAGCAGATTGGGATGGGTGGACCAACTGCTATGCTCAGTAGAATGCACCGTTGAGATTTGCCTCCCTCCTTGAGTGGGGTCTGGGGTAGACTTTGAGGCTGTGGGAAGTACTAATTAAGTTCCCAGCGAGGCATATCTAGTGCCTGCTTATTGTGGAAATTTTTTCTGGTGGTCACCTCCCTCTCAGGGTCGGGCCCCAGGGTAGAGTCTGTCACTTGGCCTGGAGACTGGCCGTTGAGGGATTTAATCTCAGTAGCACTTCCCACCTCTTCGGAGAGTGACCGGCTCAGCTTTGTGAGTGAGCTATGCTGTTAGCTGTTGCCTCTGATTGAGTGCCACTGCTGGAAGGAACACTGAGATTTTACCGAAATCTACACACTGATTTCTGTGGGCTCCACCCCCTTGTTTGTTTTTACCTGACTCTAGGTGATCTAGCCTTGTGGTGTCCCCTATATTTCTTGCTCCTTGTGAGATGATTAGAAAGTGGGCTTCCCGGGAAGCATCTCAGAATGCTCCACAGTTCTCTTTTCCCAACACAGAAACCTTGGGCTCTGGGGAATCCTCTCTGCATGGCACTGCCCTGACTTGGGGGAGCATGAGGGGTGACGCAAAGTAAGACTGTTTCTCCCACCCTTTCAATGGAGATTTTTATTCAGTTCTGTGGAACACACACGCGACTCAGGCTTTACTCTTACATTTTGAGATTGTCACCAAGGTTTTTTTTTTTTTTCTTTTTTTGGTCTATGGATAGTTGTTGATCTTTCTGTGGGGGAAAGTGAAGTTCTGCTGGGGCAGAACTGTTTGAACCCAGGAGTCCTGGGCTGTAGTGTACTATGCCCACCCGGTGTCCACACTAAGTTTGGCAACAATATGGTGACCTCCTGGAAGTGGGGCACCACCAGGTTACCTGAGGAGGAGTGAACGGGCCCAGGACAGAAACAGAGTAGGTCAAAACTCCCTTGCTGATCAGTAGTAGGATCATGGCTCTGAACAGCCACTGCACTCCAGCCTGGACAACATAACAAGACCCTGTCTAAAATCAATAAAATAAAATAATAAAATAAAATAAAAATTGATGAGCCTAACATTGAGAGAAAGGGCAAGTCTATCTATTGATAATTAATGCTCAAAACTCAATGTCAGCAACTCATACTGACCAAGTAATCCGTCTCTCTTCGATAGCTTAATGACAGTCCACAGCAGTGCCCCCGCAAGCTATTCTGGCTGATCTACTGGAAGAATACTTTAAGGCTCAAAAATATTTGTATAAGAACTCTGAGATGTTAAAAAAAAAATGAAGAAAAGCAAAGTGTGGCTTCAAGTCTGCATGGTTGTTTCTGGCAAATGTGTCTGGAAGCTCAGAGGAGTGCATTTGGCTCTCTGGAAAATGGACAGGAGCCACTGCTTGACTTTTGCTGTGGCAGGTTTTAACTTTCTACAATTTTTTTACTAAAAGGTATCTAGCTAAAATGTAAAGAAAAGATTAAAACTCTGAGATGTTCTAGTTCCATTTTCTTTATTTTAAAAAGTATGCCTTTGATCTACTTTGAGAGAATGGTGCTTCTTTTCCTGTCCAAATTTATCCAAAACTTTCAATTTATATTTAACTCACACGGTTTTAAAAAAGGTAGGAAAAAACGGTGTAGTTAACTTGTTTCCTCTGCCCTTGCGATACTCTCCAACTTTCTCGCATTTAGTGTAATTTTTACTTACTCATTTTCCTAGCCCCAATTTTTGGAATCCTTCCCTCCTACCCAAAGAGGAAAAAGCCCTCTTCCTTTGTTAAACACAACAGAGAACAAAATCAGTGGTGAGAAGGGAGCCCGACTCTCATATAAAAGTCCTGCTTAGGTTACCATGTGATGTTGGCCACGGCTGTGTGTGACGAGGTTCCAGTCTGGCCCCAGCCCCCTTAGGCATCTGTCCCTTCCGTAACCACCTACAGTGGGCTGAGGAGGGGGGCTTGCCAGCCAGAAGACTGTGCTCATGTGTGTTCTGAGTTTCTTGGCAGACAAGGATCTGTCTTTAGGCCGAAGCGTGGTACTTTCTTCTATAGCCATTTTTGATGATCTTTTGTTCATGAGAAACTGGGCTAAACCAGAATATCCACTGGAAAGTTTCAAGATTCTTTGTCCTCAACCCACATCTGACTCTGTCCAGGAGTCTGTTCTAACTGTTCCGTAGGACACGGGCCTCAGCAGAACCTGTCCACTGAAGTTGGTGGGGAGTGTTTTAACTGCTTTTTTGGTAGAAATTTTTAAAAATTGTCTGAGAATTTACAGTCAGATAGATGTGTTAACGTCTTTTCAAAGCAAGTGGGACCTTCTCTGTAGTGGTGGCATTTGAATGGTCAGCCTTTAGCGAAGGCTGACCTACAGCTCTGCACTATTCACTGAAACAGGAACGTGGGTGCCGCCAAGAAGGGATTCTGCAGATTTGATTAAAGTCTCTAATGAATTGTCTTTATGGAACCAAAAGGGAGATTTTCCTGGGTGGGGCCTGCTCTAATCAGGTGAGCTTTTACAAGCAGGTTTAGGATTTCCTAATCTCACACACCTGGTTCCAGCCTGCTGGCGTCCTTCCCTTCCCACCCGCCTTTGGACCTGAAGCCTCAACTGGGGCTCGTGGGGTTCCAGCCTGCCCATGGTCTGCCCTTCCTGAACTCCTGCCGTGTAGATTTTGGACAGGCGATTGTGTCAGCTGATTACTTGGCATAGATCCTTTAATATCAGTTTATCTCCTGATCTGCTTCTCTGGTCGAATCATGGCCAAATCATAGAGAAGTCTTTGTCATTTATAGACTGTGAGTACACAGAAATAGTGCATCTAAACACCATGGTGTCACTGACTGATTTATGGCCTTCGAGGGCTTTCTTTCTTGGCCATTTGAAGGACTAGATACTGTCAAGGAATTGATTGAAAGAAACTGTGTTTGTTTTAATTTTAGTTTTCCCATAACAGGAGATTTTTTTCTGGGCCTCGCAAATTTATAAACATTTTGCATTTTTTTCCCTATAAAAATGTGTGAATTAATAGACATCTTAGGTAGCATACACATTGTATATTGTCCAGGCATGCAGCCTCCAGTATGTAAATAAACTTCAACTTTCTTAGTTCTAGGTACATAAAAAAGAAGTTTCTGGAGACTCCTGTAAGCATTTCTAGAGCCATCTCTTCACTGGTAGAAACTTAATAATTCACTTTATTTCACCTGCACTCCAATTTGCAATTAGATGGCATTCTGTCGGAGTGTCCACAGCTAGTTCCTCATGCTAGCCAAACAAAACACCATTTACTCAAGTGTTGTTTTTTAAACTATCTCATTGCTTCATATTTATTCCAGCAGTATCCTCTGCCTGCCTGTCACCCCCTCACTACACTCAGCTTCAGTGACAGTGAGCTAATGAGAGGACCTCTGCGGCCACTGGCATTGGGACCCGTGGCTCTCCTCCGCTGGCCAGAGAGAGGCCTGGCTCTCTGGGAGAGTGTCAGGTGCTAGGGGCTTCCTCCGTCAAGCCTGGGCTGTCTTGCTTCTTACCACCAGCTAGAACCCAAGAAACTCATATATTTCATCCCATGCTCTCAAAGACAGTTTGGAGTCCTCTGTGAGGCAGCCCGACGGCACCTCAATCCAAAAGCTGTGTCTCATGGAGAATGCAGAGAGAGACTGAGTGGCCACTGCTGTCCTGTTTTGACACTCCTGTGCCCTGCCTGTGTGCGGGTCCCTCCCTTCTCTCAGCCCTGCCTCCCACTCACTGGAGAAGAAAGGCACTTTGAGATATCGCTTTTCTTTCTGGTCTCCTTGATAGAAACAGTGAAAAAAGAACAAAGAACAGATGGATGTAAAGTAATCCAACCCCAAATTACCATGCTATTAGAAAACGTGGAATTCTGAATTTTAGAAATCTTAAAAAGACTGGATAAAAATGAATGCGGGGATAAATCTGTCCTGACAGTCTATTTTTCCTTGCCCGGCTACTAGCACATAATCACTTCTTATTTTAAACACAAGGTTGGCGCCTGGAAAGACTGTAATATTTCAGCCTATGCAACCAAGTGATGGAGAAGGTATCAGGTTCAAAACTTTTTAGATTTGTGGGCCTTCAATTCACTTGTGCAAATTGGCTGACGCTTTGAGACATAAAACAAGCCACTGGCTGATGAAGGAACCGATGAACAAAGCAGTAAACCAAAAATGAATGTAGATAAAAGCCCAGAGCCAGGCAGTGGGATGGCTTTGTTGTTTGCAAAGCAAGCTGAAGCACGCGTCCACACGGCATGGCTTCTGTTCTGCATGGCCTCCCTCCCCATCCCTACACAACTCTGTGGATATCGTCCAAATACATCACAACAAACCTCACACAGTGTAATTCACAGTCTCCGCAACACACAGGAAGAGCGGTGATCCTGTGCTGTGAGCGAGTTTTCAACAAGGAAAAAATGCCTTTGGGTGAAGGAGCACGCAGAGAGCAAGAAAAACGCTTTGCATAAAAATTTAGAAATCCTGCTTCCTTGGGAAGCCAAGATCGTCACTGTTTGCTTGTGGAAGTGCATTTATGTCGAAGAGCAAAATAACTGAACCATCTATTTTCTTTTTAAAGTTCGCATCTCTCTTTATGTCTGTCATTGAGTTTCCGAGGACTTGTCTGCTATATGGTCTGTCTTCACTGACCTTACTTTGTCATGCTTTAGCCTTTGGTGACCACTAGATTGCCTTGTTCCACTTAGAGTTTCTCTGGGATTTTATGTTAGTGTTAGTCAACACTGAATAAATGCAGAGGAGGAAGGATATGAGGACCACTCATTCATGCATTTATTTATTCGCTAAGAATTTACGTTGTATGCTAGGCACTGTGCTCCAGGCTGGACAGGTAGCAGATTGCCAGTCTGTTATCTTGAAGTCTGAAATTCACTAGAAAGTCTAGAAAGGCACGGATCTAATTAAGAATTTGGATTTATACTCTTAGTTTAAAACAAATGATGATCAGCAGGGAATATTATCTTCCTTACAGCATAAGTAAGGAAGACTCTAAAGGGAGTACTTTAAATACGTTATAGTACTAAAATCTGTAGTCTTCTGTTTTGAATTGTAGAGGTGATGTGAATTCTAAAAGATTATTAGAATTTAGGAAGCCTAGAAATGTAACATTATAATGATCATTCTGTAGATAAGTTACATAAAAAGTAAAAACGTATTTGCTGTCAGTCACATGAGTATTTTCATAATCTGGGAGTTGAAAAAAATACTAATGTACTTCACATGAGCTGTTATTAAAGTTTTATGAATTTATTAATAATGAGGATACATTATTTAATCTCTGATCCAACCAGCTTTTTTTTGTAACCAGATCCGGCATTCTCATTTCATTAGAATTTAGCATAAACGGGGTCCACAAAAAATATTGTCTTTCTGCTAACAAACACAAGTGATAAAACATCCTGTAGTACTCTTGCAAATTCAGAGGAGACACAGAAAATAAACACATTTACAATCACCTAGTAGCAAAGCTGAAATTATCCGTGTTCCTATTAGAAGGAAATACAGTGAGAATTGGTAGAGAACTCCGTGCTCACACTCACACTGTCACCACGGAGAAAATGATATCTCTTGTTAAAATAATGAGGAGAAAAGAAGACACTTTTCTCCACAAGCTGTATCTTTTTTTTCAGATTTCATCTGCCTTCACATAATGAGAAGAGACAGAGAATGACTTATTTTGCTTCCGTTTGCTACTGAAGCTACTTCCAACCAATACAAATACACATTTCCTCTCTCACACTCAAATCCTTTAGCGTGTCTGGGAAAATTCTAGGCATGCAAAATGGTTTTGATTCTACTTTCTTCGATTTTTTTCTGTCTTTCATATCTGCATGCATTGCAATGGCTAACCAATAAAGCAAGCAAATTATAAAACAAAATGAAAGAAAATAAAACTAGTTGGATGTAGTTAAATAGCCCATTATTTTGAAAACAAGTTAACAAATGGATAAAAAATTATATATCGGCCTTCAAAATTCAACACTTTGGACAAATTTTTAGAGTTGTTTTTGTATGAAAGATGATTATGTGTATTAGATCACCAATCGAGCATGAGAAATGTCACAGAATGCTAAGAAATACTTAAAAACAATGATTTCCTGGGATCTAAGATCTTTAAATTGTTTAAGAAAGTGGAAAAAGAAGAAAAAACAAAGAATTCCATTGAATCTTAAAGAAATGTTCCTTTTCAGTATACTATATCTTGAAATATCTTTTTATCTTTCCTTTCAATTTGAATTACAAGACAGGAAGGCAGAGTCACATTTGAAGCAAAGCCACGGCAAGGATACTGACCTTTACGGATGATACTTCACAGTCAGGAGACTCAGCCAGGCTGGCGCTGAGACGCTGTTCCTACCTATCCCAGAGATTGTCTGATTGTATCTTCCAATTTGTACGGAGCCCAGGTTATGCACTAAATGTTTGTGCCCCGCCGGGATCATCCGCATGTTGAAACCCGAATCCCAAATGTGACTGTGTTTGAAGATAGGTCTTGGGAGGTAATAAGATTAAATGAGGTGGCAAGGGTGCTGCCCTAATCTGCTAGGACTGGTGTCCTTTCAAGAAGAGGAAGAGACACTAAGAATCTCTCTTTCTCCACAGGCACAGAGAAAAGGCCATGTGAGGACACAGTGAGTCTGTAAGTCAGGAAGAGAGGCCTCGGGAGGAAGCAACCTTGCTGACATCTTGACCTCAGACTTGCAGTCTGCAGAACTATGAGAAAACAAATTTCTATTGCTGTGGCCACCCAGTCTGTGGCATTTTGCTATGACAGCCAGAGCAGACTAATGCACTACCCACCCTGTGGTAATTCCAGTGAAGGCTTTGCTATAAGTGGCACATTCTTATGCATGATATAGCTTCTTTCATTGCAGTTGGACCAAGAATTAGCCTAATCTCAAATCTGTGATTTCACATAAACAATTGCAAGGGTAAAATAGCCTCGATGGTCAAGAAATGAATGGCTATAAAATGCAAGTGGTTATCATCCAGGCTAACTGCTGTTAAAAATCACTCACTTTATATCACTTCTAAAGCAAACAGAAAATAATGTTCTTTTTTTATGAAGTAAGAACAACATCAACATGACCAAATTTTAGATTATTTGTATACATTATTATTGAAAATCCCACAGAATATTAACACACATGCAAATAATAAAAGTAATAACAAATTGCTATTTACATTTTAAGCATCTGTAGTTTTATTTATACGGTTTGAAAATTACAGGTAGTTTTACAACAAACTGATTTTTCCTTTGAATATGGAGATTATGACTTGCTATATTAAACTAAAATCCATTTTTTAATTCTTTTTTCTTTTCTTTAATGTCATTAAAGGAATAAATATGTGGTCTTTAAATTGTTGTTGTTAAAAAAGAAAACAAATTCATTCATAAAAGAAAAATAAAGGACCCATTTATTTAAAGCCTTTTAGGACCATCATTTGGAAAGAACACTGTTAAAACTTTGATGATATGTACACATTATGTTTATACACATATCACAAATGTATGTGCACATATATGATGTGCTCATACCTATAGTCTTTCAAAATATGATCTTACTACATATAATGCAACATGCTGTTTCACTTCACATTATATCCTGGATATAATTTCATATCAGTAGAGAGAGATGTGCCTCAGATTTTAAAAGACTGCATACTATTCCATTGTATGTAAAATCCAATTGTTTATTTAACTTTTCCTCTTTTGATGCACATTTAAGTTGCATCAAACTACTGACATCATTGGCTGAAAATGTTGAATAATAGTATACCCCCCCAGCCTAATATTGACATTATTAATCATTTAAGTATTTGCTAATCCAATAAATGAAAATCTTTAAAACCAAACCTTAGTCATTGAAAAAGAAACATGTTATAGTCAAACAAAACGACAGTGTAAACTGTGGCTCTTTCCTGCATTTGCTCTAAGAAGTTGATGAAGGCACTATAATTTTTTAAATCTCATTTAGCTTACCTGTACAACGGAAGTAATAATACCTGTGATGCTATGATAATTAAACGAGTTCATGTACAAAATATGCTTAGTACTGTGTGAAGCACTAATACACTCTGTATGTAAATTTAAACTAGAAATGAGGAATGGTAGCAATAGCAGTTGTATGTCCTTGTTTCACCGTTGGACTGACCTTCTTTACTTACTTTTATTGACTACTTTTTGCAAATGTTCTTGTTCATATCCTTCATCTTCTTTCTTTATTGAGCATAGGTCTTTTCTTATTGATTTGAAGTGTTGATCTGAAGAAGAGGTAAAGCTTTTCTTTAGGGTGTATAAATATCTCCCCATTTCTTAGTGTCATCATAGGTTTTCTGGCCTCTTGGGACATTTTTGTACCCATCAAGTCTAACTCAGAAATTTCCCACTGCAGAAACCCCACTCAAGAGTCTATCTCCAGGCTGAGTCTTAAAGGGGAAGCCAGTCATTTCCTGGGGCTGATTCTAGCTGCTTCTATTTCCTGAACTGGCCAGCCCTGGCCCACGTCTGCAGCTCCTGCTGCTTCTAAATCTTCCGATATTGTTGTAACTCATTGTAGTTTTTCAGGTCTTCCAGTGTTGTTTTAGGTTTAATTTTGTTTTTATAAATAGCCTTATCGCCAAAGGAATTTTAAGGGAGGAAATAGGCAAATACAGTCATAAATGCTTCAGGAGAAGAGGGAATGACTCAGATGAAGTTTGAGCATATTCACAGGAAATCAGGACTGAGTCTTCATAGCGCAGGCTCAATTGTTTGGTGAGGCCGCGGTGGTCATTTTGAGATGAATAAGAAACAGTAGTCTATGGTATGGATATTTTGAGATGTCTGAAGAAATGAACCGGGTGTGGAAACTGGGAAAGCAGCAGCCCTGCGGTTTACTCTCCTCCCTCCCCCTTTGCCACATCCCCCAATCCGGATGGGCCCCCATACAGTCTGTCAGGGCAGCAGCCAGCTGAGGAAGAAGGATGAGAGGTCTGGATGAGCAAAAAGAAGATGGTGAGGTCCTGTGGCCGTCTGCGTAGATCAACCAGTTCCCAGTGAATTTGAAGATAATTAAGTAAAAAAGGAAGACATTAATCAACCCACAAGTAATTACTGCTAGTATATTCCTCCATTTTCAGGGAGGCAGATTATCAAACGTGTTAGATACATTCATTGAGCTATAATGATTCAGTTCACAACACCAGTCATTTGAACAACACACTTAGGCTTCCATTTGCATGAATCATTTACATAGATGTGTTCACAAGATCATGTAGATTACGTTCAATGTCTTCTAAATTGGAAAATCCGTGTCCTTTAATGGTACATCTTAGTTTTGACATATCCAAAAAGCACAGCGTCAAATTGGAGAATGATGTTTTGATCGTTTTACATTTCCTTGTGAGGTTCATAAACTGTCTACGGAAACAAGTCTGCAAGAGGCTCTTCAGCAACCTTAAGAGCAAGGTGCCTAGCTTCCTCTCCTGCACTCTGCTTAAAGATTAGAGAGTGTTCAATGTGTTGAATCAGTAAGAAAAAGAAGAGAAAGAGCAAAAAGAGAGAGCAAGAAGAAAAATAGGGGTAAAAAAAGAGAAGACAAAGACTAAGTGGCAGTCAATATCCTTACATTACTTTTCACACTATGAAATGCCTCTGTGTATACTACCATAATAAAATAAAGAATTTGGAAAGCAATATTACTCTGACATTTGTGTGGTTTTATGCATCCTCACTTGATTTTTATTCTCACTCTGACTTTCAGTTGTAGATTCAGTTTTTGATACTTTAGAAAGATATGTAATACCTTAGAGTTTAAAGCAAAGAATTACTGGAGTTAGGGTAATGAGATTTCTAAATTTTGTGATTGAATTTGTTTAAGGAGGAACAAGAAATGTGGTTGACTTAATTCCATCAGAAAATGTTCAATTTCATGGACATCTGAATCCAGATAAAGAGCAGCAAACCTATGGCAGCACTGTTTGCCATTTGATGTTGTTTTCTTTGTTTCCTCTAAAATACAGTTCGACTTGAACATGTTATTATTTTTTTTAATTTATTTATTTATTTTTGTTTGCCCAGATAAAGTGAATGGATATAAATAAACATTTGTACGGCTTCTTTTTCAGATTTCCCTTTCTGCTTTGTATATTTCCATTCCTTTCTATAATAAAAAATGAAGGACGTCTGATTAAAAAATAGCTCATACACATTTAAAGTATTTAAGTTGTGTTAACTGTTATAATCTATAAGAAAATATACTCTTTGGATGGCAATGACTTAGTTAAATAATACAAAGCTTCATCTGCATCTAATATATTGCAAAATTTCACAAATATTTACTTTTCTTATAAAAGATAAAAGATAATATGAAGTATGTATTGATTTTGGGGAGAAAGTAAGAATAAAAATTAGATTTATGTGTCATGATACTAACCCAAAAGTGCATTAGGCCCCTTACATGGCCTAAATCTTTCCACGTGAGAGGTTTATTGTTTCTACTTTACAGGTATTGACTATAAAATTCCAGGAGATTAATTAGCTAGCCTGAAGTAATAGAAATAGAAAATAGGTGCATCAGAATTTGCATTCAGAGTTATCCAAAATTAATGCCTCTGCTCTTGCTATTGTATTATACTTTCTATCTTTTCTTTTCTTTCTTTTTTGTCACTTACATGCATTTATCACGATAACACATAATTCTAAATGTGTTATTGCATTATTAAAAAATATTCCTAAAGGAATGAGAAAATAAGAAAGAATGAAAGTGAAAATAAGAAGAAAGGAAAAAAGAGAGAGAGAGAGAAGAGATTGTAAGGTTTTTGTTTTCAAAAGGTAAAATTAGGGCAGCAGTTGACTTTTATTTTTCCTTTGCTTTGGGCTAATTTCTTCAGTCACTTTGAGTAACATTTATTGTCCACATATTTCTGAAGCCACTAAAATGCCATTTCACCTAGGATACAACACAATTCTTCTGTCATTTGCTTAAATAGACTTAGGGAATAGAGAGAAATTCTTCTGTAGTCATCTTTTCTGAGGTTGGTACATGAATACCCAGTGATACTCTCTAAAGAGTCTCAATGCCTTTGCAGAAAGTTTCTCTTTTTCTCTGAGTCTATATTCTACCAAGTTTTTATATTATCCAGTCCAAAAATGTCCTTTGCACTCTTATGTTGTTTTTATTTTTATGTAGATAAGAACTATAACTTTAAAAGAGTTTCCTTGTACATTGTCATTTTAGAAGGTTTAATAAAAAAGGCTGTGCATGTACCATTCCTTAATCATAAAGCCATGTTTATCTAAATATCACTGCTTATCCAGACTGCAGAGATCTTAACTTGACCAGGAAGCCTTGAAAGACAATTCCAACCACAGTGATTTCAGTCCTCTCTGAATTTCAGTACTGTGGACCATAGAAAATGCTCCCTTAGGGTCTTCCTTCTACTTTCTAGAATTATTATTTATCCTCTAGCTGTCAATTTCTCATCTCCCAGATAAAGGTAAAAGCTGTCATTTAATGCTTTTCTATGCTTTCCCTGCTCATTCTAACTTCCAAAACCCTAATCCAGCATCTAGCAACTAGTAGGCAATTAACAAATATTTTCTTTAATTTTGTTCTTACTCTATAATCAAACAGCAGTAATGATAATGATAGAAGATAACAGTGTGTTCTGCAACTTCTTAATGATAATGCATTAAAAATTATTAGATTTGGAATAGTGTGATCCAGACACAGTAGAAAAAGTGTCAAGTTGAGAATCAACCCTAAGAGGCTCTTCACCGTACTAGTCTCCACTGGTAGTCAGCTCAGTTTGTGTCTTTGAGCACACCATTTAATTTCACTGTATTGTTTAAAAAAAGAATGTAGACACAGATATTCTTTAGTTTCTTTTTTGGCACTAACCTTCTGAGAAAAAAGAAAGCCGACTCTTATCCTTTGACTCTATGAACAGTAAACTTGGTCGCTGTCAATTCGTAGGCAGCATGTATCACTCTTTCCGCACCTTAAGGATTTTCCCACGGGATCAGACAGGCTCTGACAATGAAGCTCTGCACCGTTGGCTATTGTTAACACGGGAATTGGGCTCTGAAGTCAATGTTATCCCCGGGTTTGTTAGGAGAATGTTCAGGAACAGCTGGTGGGGTTAGCCATTCTCAACGGTCGGAGCCACCAGCTACTACTTCACAGCTCTGGGAGAGACGAATGCAGAGGAAACATAAAAAGGGTCATTTCACCTACACTGTGGAGCTGGATCTTTCTATCCTGTTTTTCTCCACAGAGATCAGCTCTTCCCTGATTAGAATGCTGTCTCTGTAGTCACTAGTAAGGGACTCTGATGTGGCAATAGCTTCCTGTATATTCTGGTTCCCTTGTCTTTTCTGAACACCCTGATTTCGATCTCGAGCATTACAATGAAACAGAGGAGTTAAGGGAGTAGGAATTATGAATCACTGGGAAGAAACAGACCAAAGAAAAATATAAAAATTTCATTTCTTAGCTAGAGTTTTCAGAGCACTAGTGCCTGCGGTAGATGCTACCTTCACTGCGGAGGATGAGGAGGTTGTCGCTGTGTGCTATAAAAGATTAACCTTCTTTTGTTCCCAACTAACGGTAAAGAATTCTTCAGTAATTATTCATGATGCCTGTCATTCATTAAATATAATATAAAAGAAATACATTTATATCAATAAAATGTATTTTTCCCTTTTGTAGTGGAGGTAATTATAACATGACCTGATTTTTCAAGTTAGTCTTTGTTTATCATTCAGAAGTTTCCCACTGTTCAACCTCACATCAGATTCTGTAGCAGTAGGAGATGATCTGGCTGTTGGCTCTAAGAATTTGTAAAATTAAGGCAAAAGAGAAGTCCACACAATTTTCCATTTAGCACATTTAATTTTAATATTTTTTTCTAGAAACTGAATAAACATTAATGCATATGAATTACATAATCAGAATTAAGCCAATTATTCTAAAAAGTTCAAAAAAACCAAATAATATGGCCCTTGGGACAAACAGATTTATACTCAAGTTGACACACACACCGGCACGCATGCTGCCATTAAGGGGTTGACAACCATAATAAAAATGTCATATATACTTAGAAAGTTTCTCAGTAATCTGTGAGGATAATACCAACTTGATTTATAATGCTGTGCACTTTGGATAGATAGACATGGAAAAGAATAAAAAATAACTTTAATAGAGTTTTGCTCATTGTACCTTTTCCCATGGCAATTCATGTCACTTGAAAAAAAAAATAGCTGGCTTTGAGCAATTCTGGTAAAAATCCTAGTGTTAATTTACATCTTTGTCACGTACATTATTCAAAGTGAGGATTTCCATGGTTGCTCCTTATAATTCTTTCCAGTTTCCCAGATAACTAAGGCATGCAATGAGCGTTTATCAGCAGGGAGGCAGTTCTGCTCCTGCCTGTGACGCAGTGGGACCTTCTGTCTCTCTCAGGCTATTTCTCACTACCTGGATGTTCCTATACTCCTGCTACTTGGTTACTGTCCACACATTTATACCTCCGCGAGTGTCCTCTGTGAGCCCTGTTTAACATCTTCATTTCCGTGTCTCATTCAAGCTCACCACATAAGAAACAACACTCAGGATCGTCCCCACATCCCCCCATGACCCCCGAACCAGGGTCTCCCCCAGCATCTCTCACAGCCATACTGGGTACCGTCTTCCACAAACTTGGACGAGCCAAAAACTCAGTTTGTTAAACTGCCTCTGACATTTTCCCAATTTGTACCCCCTTTCCGCGCCAGATACATCACCAAGGCCTGACCATTTTTCTCCCTCCGTCTTCTTCTATCCTGTATTCTTTGGGTCCGCACCACCACCATCCCGTTTCTACTGATCGTGGTTTCTCACCAGGACAGCTGCTACTGCTCACGGCACCCTTCGTGCACAGTCTTCTTCATGAAAATCACCTCTACTCTGCAGCCAGCTGTTTTTTCTACAGCATAGATCGGGTCATATCAATTATGCCTTAAAGCCTTTTTCACCTTCCGATGACTGTAAAGAAAAAGTCCCAAATTCTTATCACAGCCTATAAGAACCAACATGCTTTGATCCCTGCTTGCTTCTCTGGGTTCATTTTTTGTCACTTTTTTCCAGCAAGCCTTAATTGTTTGTTTGTTCTCTCTTTTTTTTAATGTAAGGAATTCCACATAGAACTGTGCAATGCACTTTTCCACTTTTCTGCTTCCTTTTTCTTTTTTGCTCAAACTGGACCATGACACAAGTGCCTTAGAATTATAAGTAATGCATTTCTAAATGCATATTTCTTCATTGTATTCCAGAACTAGTACATCAGACTTTTTGTTAGTAGAACTAACACTGCATTATACCAGATACCCCAGAAAAATTTCTTACACACAAAAAATTGAGAACCCTTATTCTAGATGTTAGGTTTCTTTATACTTGATAGTGAGTCTTCTCTTCTCAATGAATACTCTCACTTCAGGAAATTTCATCCATTCCTTGCCTTTAAGTACTTGTCTATACATCTGAGAAACCCACATGGAAATCTCAAGCTTTTATTTTGACTGTTAGACTTAGGCGGCTCACAGCCATCTCACACGGGTAGGCACTAAACTCCTCGTGGGACCCCTGTGAATCTTCATCACATCTAATGTGCTTCATAAAATATCCAACCATCTAGTTGCTCCTGCCCGAAACTTTTCTTTTACCTCTCCCCAATCCATAACCATAGCTTGTCTTTCCTCAAAAAGTTCCTGCTTCCATTCACTTTTCCTGTATAAAAAGGCAGTTCTCCTGGCCAAGCTATCAGCACTTTCTGTCTACGCTATTATAATAACCTCCTACCTGATTTTCCGAGTTATAGAATTACCTCCCGTACCCACCTGAACAATTTTACACTTTGCAGCCAGAAGGAACCTGCCGCTCCACTATTTTGTTCAAGACCCTTCAAAGCCTTCCCATTGTATTAGTATAAAATCTAAAATCTCTGATGCAGCCAATAAAACTCTGCATAATCTGGCCCTTTGCTCCATGTTGGTCTTCCCTCCTGCGTCTGTCTCTGTGTCCTGCAGCTGCACTGGCCTTCTGTCGGTTCCTTCTGACCTCGTGCTCTTGGCACATTCTGCATCTTTCTTTGATCCCAGCTCTTCCCAACTTGCTTGTCTAAGCAAGATCTTAGATGTGAAGATCTCTGTATCTGTACATATGTATTTTATGTATATACGCACTAACATGAGTTAACATTAACAGGAGTAGGAATTGTGTATATGTGTGAAGCTTTCTGTGAACTGTAAATCTAAATCATGCCTCTTTATTTTATTGCAATTTATTTTTCTTCTTAGAATATACCCATCATTTTTAATTACATATTTGGTTTGAAGAATTATTGATTTAATACTTGTCTCTAATCAAATGGCAACTTCATCAGGACAGAGAGGGACATTTGCTCTTAGTTCACCACGGTATCCCCAATACCTAGGCCAGCGTTTGGCACATGACAGGCAGTCAATAAATATGTACCAAATGAGTAAACATGTAAACAGAATATCTCTATACGGGACTACTGAGATGAAAAATGTATCATTCCTACTCTTAATTATTTCTCTTTTTATTTAATATTCTTAAAAATGTTTCAGGGTAAGGTAGGAACAACTTTTGGTATTAAAATAGCAATGCATATTTGATTTGTTGTGTATTTAGGAAGTTGTGGATCAAGACATTGACAAGTTTGTTGGTGGAAATGCAATCATTCTGGACAAAGCACTATGCTGGCAAAAACATCAACAAAAAACTGATAGCCAGTGATGCCAAACGTCAAAATTATAATAAAAGTGAGAACAAAGAACTGGTTAGGTATTTAGTATAATAGAATCATTTCGATGGCTCAAATACATGATCAAAGATGTTTATCTTATAGTTGATATGTACATTAAGTGAACTATGAATATTTCCTTTATGAACACACAAACTTCTCTCATTTAAAAAGTTTTAAAGATCAATAATGTATGTGTTGGGGCAGGTGGGACTACTGAATATTTTTGGAATGCTTAAAATTTCAGAGCATTCATGTGAGAAAGTAAGGCTGGTAATGTCCTCAGAGTCTCCCAAGCAGACAGAAAACTGCATGTGGTTTTTTTATCACAACAAATAATATTAATGACACTCCTCAGTGACTCTAGAATCAACTTTGCTGAGATGATGAAATTCTTACAAATACATCTTATGTTTCAGTTTCCTCCCCATAGTTTTGGGGTAGCCAGGGACAAATATAAGGTTTAATTCCAGACTAAATATTGCCCAAGACCATCATGATTACATCTTAAAGTGATGGAAAGCAATCCGAGCATTTATTTTACTGAATCTTATCAGAAGAGAATTAGCTTGGGGGAATCTAGTGACAAAATATAAGAAGTGCAATATAATAATTACTATTTTGCCATCATCAAGACTTATGCATTATGGCTCACCTAAAAAATTATATTTTTGGACTATGTGAAAAAAATAAATCATATAAATAGTATAAGGACAATAATCAAATATTCAAAAAATTTAAGTATATGTGTTAAAATAGATGACATGTACAAACATTTTCTTATTAATTTTTGTATACAATTTATAAAATGATTTTTCTCAAGTCATTTGCATTTTTATAATTATAAATATATTCCTCAATCTGTTTGGAAAGTAATGCAATGCATAGTATGTGGGGAGAAACATAGTTTACAGATGAACAAAATGTAGATTTGTTTTGTTTATCTCATCATTTCATTTGAAAAAAACAGTAGTCATTATCTTTAAAAGATTTTTAGGTTGATGTGATATTTTATATAATTTTTATAACCCCACTTCCTAAACCCTGAAAAGATACAACTATCACATTTTAAAAGTATTTCAGTTTAGGATATTGTCCTTAATCTTAACAACTATAAAGTATAAATTTCTACGTATTCGTATGCTTTTGGTGTAAGTCCACATGGATAAACTGAAGCATCTCTGTCATTATTATTCTTTTCAGTTTTTTCTAGTGGTGTCCAATAAAAGTGATTTTGCCCCTTTACTTTTATGCAATGCATATAGTTTGGAGGTATTCATGTATTCATTGTGTATTTTGAAATCCAGGTAACTTCAGGTTGAAAATACATAATCTGAATTACTTTGAAATAGGACGATATGCTGTTTTCAAGGATTACCTTCTAAAGGTCATTGAAATACATATTTATGTTACAGAATTGGGACTAAGAAGTCAAAGGAGGAACTGGAGTCTCATTTCTGAACTAATTTTTGTTAACTTGTAAGCTATTATTTTAAAATACCTTAAGACAAGTTTGATAATAATACATAAATTTGCCACACGAATTAAAGCTGTAAAATGTTTTAAAGTAATATCGCTTTATAGATTTGTCTTTTTATCAAATGATTATTTTTAGGTAAAATCTTTAGACATATAACAAGATAAAAACTATAGTTGTGTTATAACTTATATTTTCATATTTATTGCAAATTTATTTTGCAAATTTAATTGAAGTGTCAATTTTAGAAAATATATTGTATCTATAACTACCCAGAAATCTTATTTATATGTATGTTAATCGATAGAGAATTAAATAAAAGGATATCTAGAGCATGAATTTCAAATTTCTGACACTTGATCTTTGATCTAAAAAATAAACAATTTCAGAATCATGAATGTAAATGTACAAATAAAATAATTCAAGTATTAGAAGAAAACTGGTATGCATTCCTCTACTACCTATGTATACATAAAGGTTTTCTAGCTATAATTTAAAATCCAGATGTATTTTTTTAAAAGTCTGATAAAAATTACTCACACATTTTTTAAAAAAGAAAAAACATTTGCATGGGAAAAGAAAAATTTTAAACGATGTCAAGAGAGTATTGACAAGAGACATTATTAGGACATCTGAGAGATGACATTTGCAACACCTATCACAAATAAAGAGCTAACATCTCAAATAAATCATTCTTACGGGGTGAGGAAAACAAGATCAGAAGTCAGATAGAAAATGGGAAACAAATAAGCAAACAAACAAAAATCAAAACCACGTGTTTGCTCATTTCCACAAAGCACACCCAAGCACAAGTCAGAAAGGAATGAGACTCCTTATCCAGAGAAAGCAGGCCGCCAATGAGTAGAAGAGGGAGGATTGGAACTGAAGGACCAATGAGGCAGGACCCTTCTCTGCGTATATCGTTTTTCCAAAAGTCTACATTCGAGGATCATGTTAATGTTTCACAGACTTAAGAAATGGATTTAATAAACAATTACGGGGAAAGGTGAACGCAAAAATAAATTCAGCTAGAAACAAATGAACCTAAGTCTATTTCAAATGAACAACATAAACACGGTGAGAGGGAAAAACAAAGTATATTTTGCGTATTTTTCTTTAATAAGGAGTGAAAGGACTTTATTTACTTACTCTAGGCAGGACATTCTTCAACCAGATTATTTACTCAAAGTGATTATAACACTGAGAAAACTTTTTTTCTGAGTGACAAACAACTAAATATTCTGCTATTTCTTAGAAATTATTCTATATATAATATCTCAGGAATAGGAATACCAAAAGTTTCCATTGCAGTATGACTAACTCATTAGCACACAATTGTGACCAGTAGGAAAATATTTGTAAGACTAAAAACGTATATTACAATTCAAAGACTAAGTCTCTAAATTCCAGTTTTATTAATTCCGTAACCATGATGGCAAGCTACTCTGGATCAGCCACTTTGTTAATTCCTAACAGTACAAAAATAATACATATATGTCCCAGCGATCCCATCATCTGGTAGGGCAGTCTTCAAAGCAACTACTGAAGAAATGACTCCTGTTAAGGACTGGATAAATAACTATGGAAATTGTTCTCAAAACGTGGTGACATAGCAGTCACCACTGCCACGGAACGTCATCTCAGATGGGGTGCTGTTTGCTCTGAATTTGACATTTTTCTGGCGGGAGAAGTTCTAGGGCTTTCTGCGAAGAGAAGTAGCAGCTGACACGGCACAGGAAAGTGAGGAACAAATGCAGCACATTTGGTGAAGGCAAGAGAGCACACTGGAGCCAGTTTACGAAAACTTGCGAAGGAGTTTTACTGTAATAAGTGAATTCCTTTGGAGGATTTTAAGGAGCAAAGGGAACTTGTAAATTTTGGCTTGTCAGATCAACTTTTGCTTTTTGATTAAACTTTATCTTGGCGTGAAAAGAAATAGATCTTCTGCCAACAGTTATGCTTCTGGGCTTTTAAGGATATTCTGTATTTCTGTTTTATTTCATTTCGTATGATGCTTCTTTAATTTAGTAGTGAGAATCCTTTGGAGAATTTCAAATCTTCCTTAGCTCAACCAGGGGAAAATGAAATCTATATATACCTAGTCAAAAAGGTAGCCCTCACGGCAATAGTAAGAAATGAAAGAGAGGATACGGGAAAATTTCATCATAGAAAGCTGTGCCTGCTCCTCCTTTCCTCTGTGGTACCCTATAGAAGGGAATATTCATGTAAGCATTTATTTCCCCCAACCTTTTCCGTGCTTAGTGGAAAAATGCAGCATTCAAACTAAACACTGTTACAATTGATCCTTGCAATTTAACAGTTATGCGATTGAATATCTTTAACTTCTCATGTTTTTAGTATGTTCTTTCTCCCACTTTAAAGTGTATGAAAGCATTTACGGTATAGAGATAGTGAAAAGTAAGTTTATATTACTGCTTATGAATGGCTTAATTATTATTGAAGCCAATTATCCTTTCAGAAAGCGTAAGCTTAACTAGCAGGCGCCCTCCCAGGAGCCCTCTGCTCCCTTCCCAAGCTGGTCATGATGCTTAACAGAAAATCTTCTCATTTCTTTCTGGCACAGGGAGAAATTCGTCTTAAGAGATTCCTCTGGCTCATGGGTTGCTTCGCCTAAGCTTACTTTGTTTTATGTGATATTTGATGCCTGAGTTATATCTGAATTGAATCTCGGCCTATTTGGTTTTCAGAGCTCAGTTAGCTCATTTAGACAAAGCAATTGGAGAAAGGAATTGCCCAGTGGATAGATGAGATTTCTGAACGAGATGCTGGTAGCTAGCATTTTCTGTTCTGATTCTGCACTGGCAGTACACATCAAGATTCTTTCATAAGAATTCATTTATTTTGTCATTTCTGTATTTTCTGGTGCAAAGCATGCTAAAAGAATTATTTTATTGATTTGCTTTTTTATCTGGAATATTTAATTGATGTAAACAGCTTATGAATTATGGGTATCTGTGAGAAGAGAAATACATGTTTAAATTGGATTGTGTGTTGAGAGACCATGCAGAGCTAAGATAACATGGCATCCAAAATTAACCAAGGAACTGGAGAAAGTAAGAAAAAATTAACACGTCATTTTGCTATAAAAAAATATATATGATAAAGCCCTAGTGAGATTTTCCCCACAAAAATGCAACATGCAGGGCACCTATGCTTGCTAGAGATGAATTGATAAATTGGCTCCAAGCTTTCTCACCAAGGAAGAGGCTAACAAGATCAGTTACACAATACTTAAGGTCCATGGGAAAAGGGTAAACAAGTTTTTCAGGAAAAATATCAGTATTTTTGGTTTTCATATCTAAAGAGAATTTTACCCAAGGGTCTTCTTAAAGTCTATGCTATGATATGGCATGAACTCAGTTCTGAAAAATACTCCCGAAGTGAACACGTAACGAGCTACCCAGTGCTGCTGGTGGGCAAATGCCATATGCAATTTGGGTACACGTCAGGGACACTGCTCTCGGGGCTGCTGTTCTTCCTGGTCTTGAGAGTAGCACAGCATCACTTCTCCTCATTCGTGTTGTGCTCCATTTCCATGGTAAGACATCTGCTTCCAGAACCTTTTTTTGATCATTTAAAGCATGTTGTTATACACTGTCACATCCACACTGCTGGTTTTAGGATTGTTCAATGGATACTGGAGGTTATCCCCCTGTACAAATTGTTGAGATAAGCCCTATTTGGGGGTTCACTAAAGATGAATAAGATTTGATCGTTGTCCATTCTGATTCTAAATGTTGGTTTAGAATAAAGATGCTTTCCCTCTGTTGGGTACATAGGATATCTGGAGCTGTCTACCGCAGGGAACAAATTTAACCCTTTCATCCTTTCTCCTCGTATTGGTGAGTGTATGCTAATGGTGTTACATATGCTCCTGAAACGTGCTTAATGCCGGGGGTGGGGGAGGCAGGTCATAGAATGTATTTCTTATGCTTGCAAGATAGTGGATGAGCAGGTCAGTGGGTAGCCTTCCTCTCTGCAGTTGTTCACGTGCCAGAGTGACAGAGGCTCTCCCACTTCCAAATGGTGTTGGGACATGGTCACTCCAGCCACTTGGAAAGGGAATAGAACAGAATAGATCTGCATTGGAGCTTTGTGGCCAGGCCTGGGAGTGGTGCGCATTACTTTCCAAGATCACGTATTAGATCTTGGTCAAACGCACGTCTAATACATAATCAAGATGTAATGAAAAGGGAAGCTGGAAAACATATCGTTCTTCACTGAGTAACCATTCCTTAGTAACAAATCCACACCACTGAACTGAAAGGGGGACTTGCATGTGGAAGGAACAGCCGAGCCTGCCTTAGCTACTCCAACCACGTCACTCGCTAACTCAGCATCCTGCAAATACCCGTGCAGCAGATACACTCAGAAGCTTAATTAACAGAAAAGAAAATATGACATATTAAATAGCAATTATATAATTCCCATAAGAAAAAGCATGTGGTGCATAAAAAGGTGCTAATGGGTGTCATCTTTCTCTTAACTTTTCATATTTTAGAAAGTTAATTTGGCAGTATTTGAGCATGAACTTTTCCTTCAGGAATGCACTCAAAAGAACCATTCTGTCAGAGAAGTACACATACAAATGTAATACCAATTTATTAATTTACACTAAAGACTATAACTGCTAGGAGATGTGGCATTTATCTTCCATCCAGAATTTTCTATAGGAAAGCCACATAAACAGCCATTATAAAGTAGTATGCTTGACTTCCACTGAGTTTACTTCCCTCTGTGCACATGTGTGTTCACCGTTTAGTTCCAATTTAATAGCGAGTACATGTGGTGTTTGTTTTCCCATTCTTTGGATACTTCACTTGGGATAATGGTCTCCAGTTTCATCCAAATTGTTGCAAAAGGACTTAATTCATCCTTCTTCATGGCTGAGTAATACTCCATAGTATACATATACCACATTTTATTAATCCACTTATGAATTTTTTGGCACTTGGGTTGATTCCACATCTTTCCAATTGTGAATTGTGCTGCAGTAAACATTCCAGGGCAGGTGTCTTTTTGATAAAATGACTTCTTTTCCTCTGGATAAATGCCCAGTAGTGGGATTGCTGAATCAAATGATAGGTCTACTTTTAGTTATTCGAAGTAATCTCCATATTGTTTTCCATAGAGGTTATACTAGTTTGCAGTCCCAGCAACAGCATATAAACGTTCCTTTCTCTCTGCATCCACACCAGCCTCTATTGTGTTGGACTTTTTAATAAAAGCCATTCTAACTGAGGTAAGGTGACATCTCATTGTGGTTTTAATTTACATTTCCCTGATGATTAGTGACATTGAACATTTTTTCATATGTTTGTTAGCCGTTTGTCTATCTTATTTTGAAAAGCTTCTGCCTGTGCCTTTTGCCCATTTTTTAATGGGTTTTTTTTTATTCTTGCTGATTTGCTCGAGTTCTTTGTAGATACTTGTTATTAGTCCTTTATCAGATGTGTAGCTTGTTCAGCACATCTGATGACCTTCTAGAAAGATTGCCTGATACCAACCACATTCTTATAAACAATAGAGATGAAGTTTTGATCTCTGCTGGAGAAAATCACTGGGCACCATAGCTGCCTTCATTCATGGCTGAGTCTGGGTCATAATGATTCTGCCTGCAGCACTATCTGAGCGCATACAGAAGAGTTTTCTATTGACCTGACATTTCGTTCATTATTGCCTCAGACAAATGACCAGTCTTGTGGCATGGAAGATATATCAATATGTTTCTAATCATAGGATTTATGGCCTTGCCATGTGCCCCATAGCCTAGAGGCAGCTCACCTAATAGAACAGTAGACTAGACTATTGAAAGCTTATCTAGGGTGCTACCCTAGGCTTAGGACTCTCTCCTCCAGGCTGCAATTTCTATATTGACCAATGACCCACCAACGGTAACTGTATTCTTTGGAGCTGTCATGCACGGATCTGGGAACCAAAGCTGAGAAATTGGTTTGGCTCCTCTCACATCACCCTTAGTGACCAATTAGGGATTTTTGATTCATAAATTTGCAACTTTAAGCCTTTTCAGCTTAGGGGTCATTTTTCCTGAAGGTAACACATCTGTCAGGAGATGTAATATGTACTACACTAAACTAGAAGCAGTTACAACTACCTATTTAGATGTTTTAAGCCAGTGGATTAGCAGGAAAAAAGAATTACTGTACTTGGAGTAAATGATCCTGACATATCTAAATGTTGTTGAGCCTGAAGCCTATAAAATGGGGAGCGGGACTCTTCATAAATAGAGAATAACAATTACTAACAAGAAATTAGGTACACGCTTTTAGTAGGAACTCTTGTAAGTCAAAGGCATTGGATCTTAAGATTAATTAGCTTCACAATAAATGCACCTCCAAGAGCTGGGGTTACTATTACACATAGGCATGGAGGAATATGTCTGAAGCTAAAAGGATTGTCTGACATATCTTTTGAGGCTTTCAGGTTCTGTAATAACAATGATGGGCAGTTACAGCAACCATGGCTTGTCACAGACAAATCCAGGACTAGTCCTGACCTCTCAGAAAACCTTTCCCTCTTGAGAAAACTTTGCAGGCATGCACACTAGACCATCCAAATTTCTGGCTGGAAATGAGAGGGATCTGGAACGAGAAGTTGGGAGAGGTTCACAAAATGGATTATGGCCACGGGAGTAGCTACGGTTCCAGGAGTTTTACTTGTAGGTCTTTGGAATATTGTAAGTGGCCTCATCTTTATTGATTTTTAGTTCTTCTCTAGGTAGAAAAATTGAGAGTATGTTAGAATAGAGTGCAAGAGAGTTTATATGTACAATGAGTGGGCTGTACCAGATTCAGCGCAGGTGTTGACCCAAATTGTTCAGCCATGATTTTCTGTTCAGTGGTACTAATGAACTTAGGGAGTACACAGGAGTGGAATCCCTCTGGGTTGAAATATCAGTAATGAAAGACAAGAAGGATCTGGCAACTAAGTTCTTCTTTCCTCTGCCAGACTGCCCTGAGGTGCGGTGGGTCCCTGCAACCTCTCCAGAAATGTAGTGCAGAGAAGAGCAGTTCCTACTGCCTTGAACAATCTCCCTATGGGTCAGCTAGAAAAAAAGTCTGTGAAAAAACTGTACTGCTAATCTTTTGTTAGTTGTTGGTGTCTCAGGAAAGCAAGAATCTGGGAAAAAGAGAAGTGGGTCATGGAATGATGGAACGCAAATACAGTGTGATGTGCGACAGCACTGGCCAGAGGTTTACTGAGCAAACACAGCTGACTGCTCTTCTCTTGCACTCCATTCTAACTTGACCATTCCCTACCACCTTTTATTTGGTGTAAGAGTGTAGTGGTTTGAAATATTACAGGCTATTTGCTCATCCCTAAGACCACCACTCTAATTTTCTGTATGTAACGCCTTTTCGCTGTATCATTCTGTCATCAAAGTTATTTCTATAATTCTGTCCTCAAGAGGGAGGTGGATAAATGGAGAAAAAGGAGTAATGTCTTTCTTTACATTCCAAAATCAGCCTTAGAAAGCTTATGGTGACAGCTTAAGAGAGAAAAGAGTCTTTGAAATCACTTTAAAGATAAAGAACAAAAGCCTGGGGGAATACGAGCCTTAAGTTTAAACTATAAACCACAGAGTAGGGAACAATGCATGGTGCTGAGAGAAGTTATTTCTGGTCTGAAAGATATAACTTCAGTAAGTTAACAGGAAGAGGAGGAGAATTGGAGGGTATGATGAGATCTTAAAAGCTGGTTTCTTGAGTAATGTTTTTGGCAAGCACGCTCCCCACTGCCCCAGACCCTTCTAGTGGAAACCATAAAGAAGGTAATAGAAACCACATAATTTTGGAGTTGTGGCAAGCCCTGTAATCGATGGTGCCTGACTGGTAGTACAGCAGTGAGGGTAAGTCTCTTATCAGAGGGGCTGACTCACAGAGTTTCCTCCAGGACAATATGGCAGAAACAAAGCTAAGTATCACCCAGCTCCTGCAGAGGTGCTGAGCTCTGGCCATGAGGAAAAGGATGCTGAATACGTGGTCCTGGCAACAGAAAGCTGCGAGGGAGCACAGCACGCAACCTCACTCCCCTCTCATACAACTGCGGCAGGCGCCAGTGACTGGCGACAGCCAGGATTAGGCGGAAGCTGTATCCTTGGCCAGGTCAGCCGCTCTGCACTGGTGGCCACCGAGAATAGATTAGTCGGCACGGAGCAGACACATTTCCATCGCCATCAGGGCATAAGTGACGTTCTTAAAAACACAGATCACTGCAGAGGAAGGGATTGGTAAGAATTGAATTGACCACATTTTAATCCAGAAGAGGCAACACTGTTGTCAAATGCAAGTTGGAATTATGCCATCAACAGAAGTAGGACTCATATGATAAGTTGAGTTTACCTTTGAAGAAAGTTATCTCATCACAGAACTGACTTTCATCAATGGAAAGTTTAAACATACATCATTGAAAAGATTCTGCTCCCTAAGGAGACTCACTTCTTCACTTTATGAGGTGAGATAACAACTTGGGTCAAAATCCACTTGGGTCAATTTCCACTATTACTTGTGACACATTGGGAAAAAGTAGATGATTCCATATGGTAACTAACAGATGCTGATATGAAGCAGCAAGCAGAGTGCAAGACGTTTGTTAATACAGGGAGGAGGGAGAAATATCAGTATAATAAAGTGAGCAGATGAGGAACAATGGGCAGAGTACAGATAAAAGACATTAGACTTTGAAAATAGAAGGGAGACTTCATGGTAAATAAGAGAAGCAGGATTGGTGTAGGATTGGGTGTAAGACTGGTGACAAGGAGTGAGGAAGTTTTTGTCCTGTGGTTCCTATCATCCTTATCAGATACCAGTAAAAGAGTTTCCCAGGACCCCCAGGGAAAACAGAGGTGCGAAGTTGGATACGGTGGTAAATACAAATCAGGCCATGAACAGAGGCGGAGCCAGCAGGTCTCGGGAAGCAGCAGCGAGATCGAAGCCAGGGCCCAGGCGAAGCGGGTCCTTACCGAATTGCAGTTACAAAGGTCTGGATGATGGTGTGATTTTCCTGCAGCTGTCAGCAGCCCGGTGTAGGCTTAGGAAATGAAGATAGATGGGTTCTACCAGGATTAATTTTTAAAATAAAGTTCCCCCGCTCCCCGCCCCCCCAACACACACACCAAATACTCCATACAGTAAATAACAGTTTTGGGGAGAGCTGCAAGAGAGCGGGAGCACGGAGCTACGAGGAGCTCAGCTGAGCTGGAGAGAGAGCAGAGTAGCCAGGTGTCAGAGTAGCCCATTAAAATCAACAAGCAGAAAATGACATTATCAGTCAAGCTTTAAATCGCTTACAGAGACAGCATAGTACAGGCAAGAGGCCAACGCAGAGAAAGCTCTGACTCCTGACTCCCGCTCCATGCGTTCCATTTCCCCATGATCGAGATCAACCACATCAGCAGGAAATGTGGGTCACATCCTAGTGGAGTGAGCCCCAAACAAAAGAGGGGGGAGGGAAACAGTTAGTAGTGGGAAAGTGCTAAGTACTGAGTCAAAGTGAAGAAAGGTGCTTTCATGTTTGCTCTGCCTTCCCTCACACAGAGGTTTTGGCAGAAAGGAAGGCCTCTATGGAAGGCCCCTAATAAAGCAACTCCTGGGCTAGAATTGTAGCTATTTGGAGGAGCAGGGTTGGCCAGGAGGCCTGAGCTTTGAAAGCAACTTCCCCCCTCCAGAGCCTGCAGTGCCCTGGCTGTGCACGCAGTCTGGCGTGGGGAAGGCAGCTTTTCCCCAGCGAGGCCAGCCAGGTAAAGCCTGTGCAATTGCTGACAGCCAGGCCTAAAAATAATCACACGCAGTTGTTCCGGCCCGGAGCCAGACTCCTCAGGAGACAGTTACAAAATCTGCAAAGGGCAGTCTATGTGCTGAAATTTCCAACAAAAGGTGAAAAGGTAATACATGGCAGTCATTTTAGCGTGGAGAAGAGGTAGTTGAGGGCAGTCAAATGACTCTGTGGTTTGCAAACTGCAGTTTAAAATCCTCTGAGGATTTATTATCAAAATGTATTTCTAAGTCTCACCTGCAGAGATACAGATTCAGTTTTTGGGGGACAGGCAAGTAAATCCCCACTTAAGGCAAGCATGCAGGTGACTCTCTGAGAACAGTTTTAGAAAAACTGTTCTAAATGTGATGACAACAGTGGAGTGGAAGCGGAGACCGCCCAGCGTGAGATCGTCGCGTGGATGAGAGGTGCAAATTGACAAGCAGAAAGCGAAGGAAACGGAAGAAGCTTCTCACCAACAGAGAGGGGTAAAAGGAGAGAGTTTACTACTGATGACACTAACAGAGGAGGTAACATCTGCTAGCTGCTTCTCTGCTTTCTAGTTCAACCTTAATAACAATACTAGCGGCATCCTCTGCATGGCTATTTCTATACCCATTTTACAAATAAGCCATTTGAGGCTGAGAGTTTCAGCAAGTGGTCCAAGATTGCCGTAGCCACTCGGTTATATAGAGGAAAGCCCTCGAATTTGCCCTGAAATGTTTCTTACTATACTCGACCTTGCCTCTGGATCACCACTCAGGGCATGAGGCGTCCTTCCCTGCATACTGACAGTACGACAGTTCTCTTAGGCAGACACCTAGAGCTTCACGTTGAATCATTCCCACTGACTTTGCCATACTTTCTCCTTTCTCTCCCCCTGCCGGCCTGTCTTTCCTTTAAGCCTTTCGTGCCGCACAGCCCGCTTCAGCTTCGGCTCAGCCTTACATGTGTCCCGGTAACACCGACTCTCTCTTCCGACCTCTCCTGCCGACATTAAACCCGCAAACAGACAAACGCTGGAATAAGGTACTAAAGTCTATCACGGCATAAAGTTTCTGTGTGTCAGTTTGATTTTTTTATTTAAAATAAAGGTTGCTCATTTCTAATGAAAAACAAAACGCAGAGCCTTGGTAGCATCTCTTTACTCCTGAATTAAAAATAACATTCAAATGCACATCTCTTTTGAACTTTTATAACTTCAGTACTTATTTCGAGAAAAGTCACATTTTTTGACTCTTTTTGAGATTTCCTAAATTTCACAAGGGATTTACTATTCACCCAGTATTATCTGTACAAATGTATAAATCTATAATATAATCTAGATTATATTATAGATTTTTAAAGATTTTAACAAGGAAAAGTAGGTCATTTATTTTCAGACTGATACGATCAATTCATTACCCACATAAACACTAATTTTTGCATCCCTGTTATTCTCAGAAAAATCAATCTAAAACTGGAATTTGCTAAGAGAAAGAAGTTAGCCGGATGCACACCAAAATAAATCTTTATCCTGGCCTAAAGGTGTTTGCCTACATGCTTCTAAAGTAGATCCATAGCCGACAAATTGAATTTCGGATTGCATTAACTTCAGCAAATAGACATTCAATTCTCTGGCCCAATACAGAGGAAATGTTTGCAAAACATTATTTATAAACCTTCTCAAACAAAAGTGGTGTCTTTTTTAGTAGAATAACTAACTCGGTTTTCAGAAAGTCAACCTCTGGGCTTTATTTAACAGGAGTGTTAAGAGGCCCTGCTCAGCTTTAAGGAGGCTTTAAGGAGCTTTAAGGAGACAATATATGCTACTTGTTTATTCTAGGATACTCTAAAATTATTACATTTATGATTATTAATCATTTTATACCTTGGAACTGGGAAATAGTAATTGAAGCTCAGAATATTTTTAAAGTTACGGTTGGTTTATTCATCTGTCAGGAGTTCATAAAGAAGTGTGGAAAACAAAATGACTATTACTGGTAATAAAAAGTAGAATGGTGCTTTCAAGTGAGATCCTGAGACTGAAAATTTATACCTAAATATTTAGGACTTTTATTATTTTATTGCATTAATTTACCTATTTTGATTGAGATCACCCTCTGTATCACTACACTCTTAGAAAATGGGGCACAAAGGCAATCTCTAAAACATAAGATTGATGTATGCCAATATGTTAGTATGACATGCACTCTGACGGGAAACTTAAAAGCACTAACTCATGATTTTAAAAAATTAAATTTGTCAGTCATTTTCAATCCTTAAAGAAATGCACTTTCTCCGTAGTAAGGACTTGAGTTCTAAGCTTATGTGATTGTATCTTTGCATTTAGATGCCAATCTAGTCGATCAATGCCACTGAATCCATGCCACCATCTATTGTTTGGGGACTTTTTGATGAAAGTCATTTCACTGGCGTTAGGTGACATCTCATTGTGGTTTTGATTTGCATTTCTCTGATGATTAGAGATGTTGAACATTTTTTCATGTGTTTATTGGCCATTAGTCTGTCTTTTTTTGAAAAGCTTCTGTTCATGCTTTTTGCCTACTTTTTAACGGGGTCGTTGAATTTTTCTTGCTGATTCGCCTGATTTTTTGTAGATAGTTGTTATTAGCCCTTTACAGGATGTGTAGCATGTGAATATTTTCTCCCACTCTATAAATTGTCTATTTGCTCTGTTGATTGTTTCCTTGACTGTGCAGAAGCCTTTCAATTTAATCAAGTTCCATGTATTAACATTTATTAATTTTGTTGTTATTGTTGTTGCTGTGATTGTCCTTGGGGTCTTCTTTGTAAATTCTTTACCTAGGCCAATATCTAGAAGAATTTTTCTAACATTTTCTTCTCGAATTCTTATGGTTTTATGTCTTAGATTTAAGTCTATTATCCATCTTGAGTTAACTTTTGTTGAGTGGTGAGAAATATGGATCCTGTTTCAATCTTGTGCATGTGGCTGTCCAATTTTCCTGGAACCATTTATTGAATAGGGATTCTTTTTCTCAGTGTATATTGCTGTCTACTTTGTCAAAGATTAGATGGTAATATGTGAGTGGTTTTATGACTGGGTCTCTATTCTGTTCCATTGGACTATGTCTCTATTTTTGTGTCAGTACCATCCTGTTTTGGTTACTATAGCCTTGTAGTATAGTTTAAAGTCTGGTAAAGTGATGCCTCCAGATTTGTTCCTTTTGCTTAAGTTTGCTTTGTTTATCCAGGCTCTCTTTTGCTTCCAAATGAAGCATAGAATTATTTTTTCTAGATCTGTGAAAAATGACATTGATATTTTGATGCAGATTGCATTGAATCTGTAAGTCACTTGGGTAGTACGGACATTTTAACAATATTGATTCTGCTGATCCATGAGCATGATATGTTTTTCTATTTGTTTACATCATCTGCAATTTCATTCTTCAGTGATTCATAGTTCTTTTTGTCTTTTTAATTTTAGCCATCCTTCTGGCTGTGTAGTTGTACTCCATGGATAGAATTTCTATTTTGTTGATGATTAAAGGTGCTAAGCATCTTTTCATATACATGTTGGTCATTCCAATATCTTATTTTGATGAAGCATCAGTTCAAATGCTTTTTTCTTATTATGGAAATAGAAGAGTTATTTATATATTCTTTATACTCTTCCTTTGCTAAATATATGCATTATGAATATATTTTTCTCAGTTATGACTTGCCTATTTGCTTTCTAAATGTGTTTTTTGAAGATCAGAAATTTTAAATTTTATTGAAGTACACTTTATCAATTTTTTTACTGTTCATTATTTTTTTTGTCCTACTAAATTTTTGCATACTCAAAGTTTGTAAAGTTATTCTTTTATGTTTCTAAAAGTTCCATAGTTTTATCTTTGACATTTAGGTGTACAATCCACTTAGAGTTCATTTTCCAGCATGATCTGAGGCTAAGATTGGGGTGCTTTTCTTTCTTTCTTTCTTTCTTTCTTTCCTTCTTTCTTTCTTCCTTCCTTCCTTTCTTTCTTCCTTTCTTCCTTCCTTCCTTCCTTTCTTCTTTCCTTTCTCTTTCTTTTTTCTTTCTAGAACCTGAATAGCCAAAGCAGTCCTAAGAAAAAAGAACAAATCTGGAGATATCACACTACCTGATTTTGAATTATACTACAAGGCTATAGTAACCAAAGCAGCATGACACTGGTATAAAGGTAGATACATATACCAATGGAACAGAATAGAGAACCTAGAAATAAAACCGTATAGCTAAAATCAACTGACTTTTGACAAAGGAGACAAAAATTTACACTGGGGAAAGGATGCCCTATTCAAAATATTTTCTTACAACACATTTAATGTTTGTAAGATATATAGTGATGTTTGTCCTCTCATATGTTCCTTATGTTGGTAATTTTTTCTTTTTCTATTTTTATTTGCATTTCTAAGTGTTTTACCAATTGTATTAATCTTTCCAAAGAACAAAATTTAGCTTTGTTACATTCTCTATTTAACTGACAATACGATTAAATGTGATTGTTTTTTCATGTTACTAAATATTTTTTAAAATTTCCACAATGACTATGTGCTTCTTTGATTTAAAAAGGAAACAATATGCATCACATAAATTAAATTTTGAATAAAAATGGGTAAATAATCAGAAAAAGTATCTAATGACAAGAAAATATATTAGATGTTTAGATGCATTGTTTACAAAAATATGCATAAAAATAATGAATAGTCACAAATAGACATTAACTGAAAATAATCAGAAAACTTTGCTCAGAAAACATAAAATGCTTGCTTATCTTCCTTATTTCTTCTTCCTTTTTCTCCTTCCTTTCTTCTTGCAAATGTAGCATTAAAAAAATCCCATCTGACTCTTTTGAAATTACATTAATATAAGCTGAAATTTTAGATGCATAATTTTCAGAGTATAATCTTCATCCTCAGAGTAATAGGGAAATATTGACTAGTTCACAGCTTTGTTAGAAAACTTGCCATTTTTATCATCAATTCTCTCCATTTCATCTAACCCTGTTTAAGAATGTCACTTTCTAAAATTACTTTGCATCTACAATTTGCATTAGCACTAATAGTACCAGAAAAAGATACACCAAATCTATAATTATAGATGGTAGGAAACTACGGAAGTAGTGCAACATTGAATGCAGGCTTGTTATCACCAACTCACATTTCAGACTGATTAGGTGATCAGCATTTGACAGTCAACTTCAATGTGACTTTCATCTCCCTCAACCTGTTTTAATACTTTCTCATTGATTACTTCATAGCCAAACATTCAGTTACTGCATCCTGCATAAACAATTTCCTCCTTTTCTCCTCTTCTTTTTTCCTCAATGACTATTAAAATCATATTTTTCTCTCAGAGAGGTTGTGCTTTTACATCCTTCAGAGAACCATGCACTTCTTGCCCATTAATGCTCATAAGCTATGAAGAAAGTCATCAATCTTGTCACCAGCCCTGCTGTAGGCTTCTGAAATTGGGTACAGTCTATGTGGTTATACTTTCCAGTAGGTAAGAGGGGCATGCTTTCTTGACTGTAAGTCATTTGAAAAGATTAAGGGTTTTTTTTCCTGCATATGTGTATTCATATTAAATAAGAATTGTAATTGTAAAAGTACAATTTATCTTCTTCAAATGCAATGTCAGATGTTTGGTTTGATGAAAAGATACTGATTATATTGGGAGGTAAAAATGTTGAAGTATATGCACAAATAATAGGATGCATTTTGTAACCTGATGAAACAGAAATAATGTTTTGGAAGCTTAAGTAATGATTTTACATATGGCCACACTGAAGTGCAAAACAATAGATAGTTTAGACAAAACAAACTTTTGCCTGACTGGATATTGTACCAATGTAAATATTGTATTAGCATAAATGGTTTGAGTTTGAGTAATCCTATAAGGATTTTATTCCATACATAATATTCCACAAAAATATTACTCATTTATATTCCTGTCCCAGTTTTTCTTGCAGTAATTTCAGATGTAAAAGTGCAGCATCTGGGTGAGTTGATTGGTTGACTGGATTAGTCACTTTCTGCTAATTCCATATCACCGTGTGTGCAATATTTAAAAGAGCATAGCTAAATCTAGGCATGATTAACTACCTGGAAATTCCACAAACACAGCAGATTTGACTTATCTGAGTGGAAATGCTCCTGTGTTTTTCATGAAGGCGATTTGGCCAGATATTAGCACACAAGAGATGCAACAGTGGAAGGTGCTGTCGATTCGAATGAACTAAAATCTTCCTATTCCATGTTGTATCTCAAACTCGATCTCCTTCAAAGGGGAGCATTTTTTATGTGCCACTACCTCCTTTCGTCTAGCTTTACTTCCCTCCTGCCCCACCAAGATACCTGGACATACACTGAGTCTACAGATGAGACCTGCAAAGTATTCAAAACTAGAATCCTCACAGTCAGGATCAGGGAGCATGTTTCCTGTGCCAGAGGCAGGCACAGAAAGAAATCAAAATAGCAGGGCCGCCCCTTAGGGAGCCAGTCAGTCTGCCTTTAAATGGAGGCCTTGACAGAGGGAACAGTGGGCCCAGTCCCTGAAAAGCCACAGGTAGGCTTCTTCCAAGGTCACGGATGTTACTGTTGCACTTCGGATATCTTTGAACAATATTTTCTCCCCTCTTCTTAGAGGGACTCTGAGACGCTGAGATATGTTCAATATCATGTGTTTAAATAAAAAGTAAGAGATGCGTGAAAATGTTTAAATGGAGCAATGTTAGTCCCAACTGTTGATTTGCCTATTTTTGACCAAATACTGACCTGGGAACCCCATTCTTCAGTACTCAGATGGGAAGACTACTCAGGCAGGGAGCTTCCGTGTCGAATATCTTTGCTGTCTCCACCGCGATATGGCTTTAAATAACGATGAACTGCCAATTAGTTAGGAAAAGGATAGATGTCTTCAAGTATCTCAGGCTGATGAGACCATCTGTCTTATAAAACTTTAATTGCCTCTAATAAAGAAAATGTAGCTGACAACCATTTCTTTAGGCATAAAAGGGCAGTAAGTATTTGGGAACTAAATGTTCTCATGTTTTAAAGAATTCCTACGGGGACAAAAGGAAATGATTATAATGATTGTGAAATACCGGAAGTGAATTAAGGTCAGCATCCACCATGTTCTGATTAAATGGGCGTGTCGTGGGTCTCTACAGGATCTGCAATATATTAGTGGCAGGGAAAAATCAAGGGAAAAACAGTGAGCAAGGGATCAGATGATGAATGTGTTTAAAGTTTTCAGGCAAATTTATTTGAAAATTTACTAAGGGGACTGTGGGATGGAGGAAAGAAAACTCATTTGGAAAGCGTGGCTATCTCAGCCATCCTAGTGTGAGGGACAGGGTCGCCTGGGCTCCCTGTGGTGCACAGCTGGTACATGCAGGGTAATATGCATCTCAAAGATCTCTCCTGTGTCCTCTCATTTTCCTATCAGTTTCCTAAGGTAGACGAGTCATCCTGCATTTGATGGATGGGCACACGATGTTCTGGGATGGAGCAGGCGCTGAAAGCAAGCTTGGCCATCCCCAGGGCTCTCCACTCTTCCACCACGCTACACCAAACAGGACGGTTTCCGCACTCCGCCCTTCCCTAGGAATGGTATGGTTGCCCTGCCCCAGTGCAACAGGCAGCGCAGTGTCCTGCTCAGGCATCAGAGGGGAAGGCTCCACGGGCTGCTGGCTCATCGCTACCTGAGAGAGGGCAGCGCGTGCTTGCCAGTCTGCGAACTGAGCGTAAGCTCATCCCTCGGCAATCCAGAAACAACTGAGCAGATGCGATTTCCACTGAGCAGAGCACAGAGGTGGCGACAAGGACAGATAATGTGCTGCTTCCCAAGAAGCTGGGTGGATCATTACCCTAATCTCCAGGACAAATGTTCATGCAAGTAATTTCC
>CAUYSK010026804.1:0-11510 GCA_963575035.1 Avahi laniger | reverse complement strand
ATTAATTTCTTTCTATTTTTGGTAGAGACGGGGTCTCGCTCTTGCTCAGGCTGGTCTTGAACTCCTGAGCTCAGAATGATCCGCCCACCTCGGCCTCCCAGAGTGCTAGGATTACAGGCGTGAGCCACCGCGCCCGGCCCATCTTAACCATTTTTAAGTGTGCAGTTCAGTAGTGTTTAATATATTCACACTGTTGTGCAATCTATCTCAGGAATTTTTTCACCTTGCAAAACCGAAATTCTGTACCCATTAAACAACGCCCCTCATTTCCCCTTCCTCCAGCCCTTGGTAACCACCGCTCTGCTTTCTGTCACCGTGAATTAAACTACTCTAGGTACTCCAAGTAAGCGGGATCATATAGTATTTGTCTTTTTGCAACTGGCTTATTTCACTTAGTAGATCATTTTCAAGGTTCACCCGTGTATCATGTGTTGAAATTTCCTTCCTTTTTACAGCTGAATAATACTCTGTTGTATGTATACACCATGTTTTGTTTACCCTGTCATCCAGTGATGGACACTTGAGTCACTCCCACCTCTTGGCTATTGTGACTCGTGCTGTCATTGAACACGGTGTGCAAATATCTGTTCAAGTCCCTGCCTTCAGTTTTCCCAGGTATGTGCCTAGAATTGGAATTGCCAGCTCATATGGTAATTCAGTCTTTAATTTTTGCGAGGAACCGCCAGACTCTTTCCGGTCATAGAGTCTTAGACAAGAGCTGGACTTCAGAAACCACGCACCCTGCTTATGGACAGGGACATGGGGGCCCAGCGATGGGCCCTTCTGCTGTCTCTGTGTGTGGGGGGGCCCAGCCAAGGCTAGAGCCCAGTGTTTGGGGTTCTCAGTGCATGCCTCTGGCACCTGTGGGAATGCCCCATGGAGGTGCGATGGTTCTGCCCATGATAGTAGATGGGGACACAGGAGCACAGAGAGGCCCCAGATGACCTACGGTGTCCAGCATCCCAGGGCTCTGGGAGCCCCTCCCATGCCCAGCTTGGGTTCGGGAGCCAGAGCCTTCCCCTTCGGGTCTGCAGCGCCCCAGCAGGCTGACTAGGGGTCCAGCTGGGAGAGCACTACGTGGAGACCCCAGGTGAGCCATTCTTTCCTTTGCGGGCCTCCATTTACCCTCTTGTCCCACTGGAGGAGGCACGTGGTCTCTTGCAGCTTTGCTCTTTCCCATCGGAGAAGCCTCGGTTCCCGGGGCATGTTACCAGCCCCCTCTGGTGGAGAAACCAGCAGCCCTTCATTTGGACCATGGCTTCCCAAGCCCCAGGGCTCTCTCTGATTTGCAGCAGGTAAACTGAGGCCCTGGGAGCCAGCAGCACTGCGAAGAGGGTGTATGAAAGCCCAGGTGTCCAGGCTTCCCACACAGGAGCACCCGCCCCTGCTCTCTGCCTCCTTACCCTGACTGGGGGGGGATGGGTGGTGCCCCAGCCGCTGCCGATCTGGCGCCAGTCACTCCCAGACGCCTGCCCCAGGAGACAGCGTTGCAGGGGACCCACTGGAACAGCTGCCCCAGACAACATGGCCCTCCAGCTCTGGGGGAGGCCCTGTGCCCTTAGGGTCAGCCTGCCACCCCTGACCCCATTAAGGATGCATGAGGTTCGATATATGAGTGAGACCGAGAGGCGGCTGGTCTGTAATAACCTTCCCCATTACCGGCTCGGCTGGCGGCACTGTGGACGCGTTAGGTGTGGCCGATATCACTTATTTATCGCTGAGCACCGAGGGAGCTGTTCTGGGTTCTGCTCAGAGTCCCTCCTCCCTCTTCCCTTGCCTGCTTGCTCAGGCCGCGCCTCCCTGCTTCGACAGTCCTGTCCTGAGCTGCTACCTCCGGTGAGCGCAGAGGGCTGGCCCGTCAGAGCCCCCGGGTGGCAAGTGGGCCTGGGATCGGAACTATTACCCCAACATTCCAGGGAAGGAAAATGCTTCTCAGAGAGGGTAAAGGTCTGGCTCAAGGGCACACAGCTGGTAAGTGGCAGAGCCAGGACTTGACCCCGGTCAAGTTCATCAGGTAACCGGCCGAGTCCTTTTGCAGATGTGCTGGGGAGCAGGCTGAGGACTCGGGTCCAGCAAGGTCGGTGACTAGACAGGTGGGCCTGCTTCAGGCTTGTGCACGAGTGATGGAGACTGCAGGTCCTGTCTGGGGCTCTGGGATGGGCTCTGCCCCTTGCTGGCCGTGTGGCCTTGAACCAAGACCCGGCTTCTCTGAGCTGAGCTGCTGCAGCCTCGTCCTCTCTCTGGGAGTCGCAGCCTCCTTACTGACCTGCCTTGCTGGCAGTGAGCCCCCAGCGATGATGGTGGTAATGGTGGTGATGGCAGTGATGGTGAGGGCTTGAGGAGTGTCACACTTGGTGGTTACTGTTTCACCATCGTTATTAGAGCGTGGTCACTCTTGCTGGAAGATAGAAACCCGAGAACTGTCACCTTGCTGAGAAAGGCCTGACCCCCACTCTGTGGGTGCCAGAAAAGCCCAGCCCCTCCCACCTCCAAGCCCAGGAGCTTGCCTGAGGGAACAGCTAGCCCCTTTCTCCCACCTGTCTTGTTGTCATCGAGGTCAGAGCCAGAGGAGCCTGGAGGCCCAGAGAGGGAAAGGGACTGGCCCAGGGTCACACAGTAATCAGTGGAGGAGTGCAGGTCTCTGCCAGCCAGTTCCGTGCCCCTGCCTGTGCTGCTGGCAGTGGGGACCCTGGATCTGTGGAGATCCTGCAGGCCTCTCAGCTTCCTCCCCGAGCAAACGCTTGCATCAGGGTCACAGGCAGAGTTCCTTCTCCCAGGAGACCCCGTGAAGATAGCAAGGAGGGACGGAAGATGCTTCTGGAGCCCCAGAGAGCTGGCTAGCCCAAGGGACGGGAGCGGCCCTGCCATTCACCATGTGCCCAGGATGGGGCTCAGGGCAGTGCCAGGACTGGGGGGTTCAGTCACTGTGAAGTGATTTTCCCAACCATCTGGTGGCATCTGGGCTTTTCCCTAACCAAGATCATGGTTTCCACTTCCTGGCTGAGCACGCCGAGGCTCTGTGAGGTTGACCGGCTGTCCTCGAGGACACACTGCTTTCGTCACGCCCGGAGCTCTGGAGATCAGCGTCCACCCTCTCCCGGTACCATGTCACCTTCCACGCGTACTCTCAGCACGCCCGGGACTGGGGCTCAGGTTCCGCCTGGCTCTGGCTGCCGAGTGGCCTCTGCCACCCTCCCAGGTAGGGCTCTGGCTGTACCTTCTGCAGTTTTCCCTTGCCTTCTGGGCTCCAGTCAGAGCCTGGCCACGCTGGGCGCGCCGGGCTGTCCCTGGTGAGTGCGAAGTCGGACTCGGCACATTGTCCTGCCATCACCACCCCAGGCTGCATCAGCAGCTGCCTGGCTGAATAATTCATCAGGCCTCGTTTACTCTTCCCTTCCAGGCTGTTAGTGGCTCTCGAAACCCCACCACGGCTGCCTCCAGGTCCAGCTGCCCTGGCCTCCACCCCACTCTCCAATTTAGCCACCAGAAAGCTGCTCCAGGACTGGGCTGTGTGTGTTGGCCATGAATTATTCAGACCTCATTTGGCTGGAGCCAGGGAGGATACTGGGGCTGGAGGAAAGTCTCGGCTATGAGGTCCGTCCCATCTGGGGGGCACGTGGAGGAAGCACGTGGGAGATGGAGTTGTCTCTGGCTCCATCTCCATCCAAGCTGATACCCGTGTCCTGCTGGGTCCAGGGTCATCTGCACTTGCGAGCCCTGGGGAGCAGAGCCTGCCTTGGTGAGAGCTCCCCCAGCTTGCAGTGCAGGGACCTGCACACAGCACACCACCAGCGCTCGGGGCTGTGGCGGATGGCATCTGAGCTACATCAGTCACCAAGAGATGACACATTCTATCGGGGGCTGGGAACATCGCTCTGGAGTCAGACAGCTTAGGGGGGGATCCTGACCCTCCTACTTTCCAGCTGACTAAGTTCAGGCAATTTACATAATCTCCCCGTGCCACAGTTTCTTCATCTGTGAGATGGGGTCTCCACTGCTCCCCCACGCAGGGCTGCTGTGCAGAGTAAGTGCGATCACACATCTACTGCACCAGGACGCAGCAGGCGCCCTACCTACACACCACGTTGCGTTGTCGTTGCTTGGTTGTTGGTTGGTTGCCTCTCCCATCATCTTGAGAGCTTTCTAAAGAAGGTACCAAGTCCTATTTTTCAGGGCATCTCCAAGAACTAGTAGTGGGGTGGCTCCTAGTAGATGCTTGCTAAATGGTTGTTGCATGCATAAATGAATGAGTGAGTGAGGAATTGCTCTCCAGAGAAGCCGTGGGCTGATTTACGAGGCAGCGAATGAGCTCCTCCTTGCCAAGAGCGTTCCCCTGGATCACAGTTGGCCAGGCATCCCACAGCCGGGACGGAGGCCCTGGTTAGAAAGCTGGTCTTTAAGGCCTCCTCCTCCCTCGCTAGGCTGCGGTGGTTGTAGGAATCAGTGAATAAATACGGGTGGTGGTGGGCAATGGGAGTGACGATGATGATAACGATGACGAAACCAACAATGATGTTGCAGGGACTGAACCCTACGCCTCGAGGTGGGCAGGGGGAGAAACAGCTGACCCGCTGTGCCAGCCTATGAGACACCGTGCTCCTCAAGGACAAGGAATTATGCCTTTTTCCTCCGCATTCCTGGTGCCTGATACATAGTAGGCGGGAAATAGTAGCTCACTAAACGAAGGAGCGTCCTTAGCCCTGAGACAATCAGACAGGCTCAGGACCTACCCGCTTCGCAGCTCAGCTCACAAACGCCCCCATCTGCCCGGAGCCACCTTCCGGAGCCCTTCTCCTTGTCCTTTGCCTCAATTTCTCCAGTCATAAAAACGGGTCCCGTGAGTCACTTCCCCTGCCCGGTAACCTTATCCAAACTGGCTGGATCTAGCACCATGGCGGCAAGAGGGCGGGCGGCGCAGGCCTGCACGGCTGGACCCTGACCGCCGGGCTGCTGGGAACCACAGACGCGGGGGGCACCACGCCCACGCCGCGGAGCACTGATAAGCTATTTTGATACTTCTCTTGCTTTCAGAAAGACAGCTTCCAAGATTCCAGACCAGGTGGTGCTGGTCTTTTTTTGGAGGTGCTAATTAATAATTTAACTTCATATAATGATAATTTTATCTTGTTGCAGTTTGCGGGTTTATGATTATCTCATCCATCCGGCGCCTAGTGCTCGGCATGGTGTGTGGCGCCTGCTGTCTGCCGGAATGTGGCACCTGGAGAATTTCCCCATGGGCAGAGGTGCCCAGGGAAAGACCCGGGCATGGGCAGTCCTGGACACATTTCCTCGGGAGGGCGCCGGTAGTCTGTGGGGTAGGCCAGTGACCTTTCAGCTCCGGTCATGGCAGTATCTGCGGAAATGGGTGTCAAGAGGAAGTCTCCTATCGCAGACTGTCACAGCAGGAAAAGCCCTAAGAGAATGTCACTGCTGGCCTTGCCGGTCGCAGAACAAGTTTGAACCCTCCCAGCTACATCACACTGTCCTCCACTGTATCCCACGCTGCACCCGCTGACCAACCCTGCCTCTCCCTACTCCAGAATAATGAGACCAGCACTGGGTGGGGAGTGGTCCCGGTGCATTTGGAATGGAGACAAGAGACAGGCACTCGGATCCCCTCCTCCTATGATGCTTGGTGACCAGAGCGCCCCAATTGCCTTTCCCGCTGAGAGTCAGTAAGCCCAAGGCGGCTGGGAATCCGTCCTGAAAGTATGCAAAACTTTCCTCCTGTTCTGTCTGTCGGGTGGGGGATACTGGTACCCCTGTCGTCCAGAAGTGAGTGTGACCTAGTTAGAGTCAACTGACTTGGACAAAGCAGCAAGCTGCGACCAGAACATTCCAGACACAGGGACTATAGAGGGGAACGCTCTGGACTTAAAGCTGTGGGACATCCGAGAGGGAGCAGAAGGCTGCAGAAGGCGGCCAGGCCAGGTTCTGCAAGGCTGCCGTTCTGTTATCTTCAGTCTCTGGAGGATTTGAAGTCAGGAGTGGACTTGACCACTAAGCTGAGACCCTTTGCCTCTAGCGGCTTCAGTTTATTCTCTTGCTGTGCTAGGGAGAGGGCTTGGGGAGGATGTTGGAGGCAGGGTCTGTGTGTGTGCTGGGTGTTGGATTCTGCGGGGTCCCTCCTGACTGCTGGGCAGGGCTAGGGAGCAGGTGAGGCTGCTAAGCTCCTCCTCTTTGTCCACCTGGGCTCTTGGTTTTCCCTTCTACACAAAGCTGGGCTGCTGACCAGGCCCCAGGGTGGCCTCAGCCGGTGCTAATGAGATGCTAATGCTGATGACCAGATTGGCTGCAGCACTCAAATGTTTGGGGACCCTCTTGACAGCTGGAGAAGCCCCCCAGCCACTCTGGGCAGCTCGAGCTCTAAGCCGGGATGTTCCCCCAGCAATTGTGCCTGTCACTTCTCATTACAGCTGATGCCCACGGTACCTGCCAGGGGGCCATGGGGCAGAACTGGCCATGTTCTCTTCCGGAGACCCTGGGGAGGCTGGTTCCTTGTCTGGCAGGGTCCCCGGGGACTCGGGAGGCTTCAGCTGTCTCAGGATCAGGTTTTGTCCATCCGGGATCCCCTTGGCTGCGGCTCATTGCACAAGATCTCACAAGAAACCCTCAGGCTCAGAGCAACGTGGTGACCTTTATTTTAACTTCTCCTACACAGGGCCTGTGACACTTTGTGTTCAGATGAATCTGAATTGTGACACAAGCTTTCTCCCCTGGATGCTTAGAATTCAAGAACCTTAGGAGGTCAGAACTGAACAGTTCTCAATGATCAGCAGATGCAGGGTTTTTTAAAAATCATTAATCTTGTGTTTGCCTTAAAAATCATCCAAATAAGACATATGCACAACTCAAAAGAAAAATTTAAAAAATGCCAAGAGGCTTATAATAAAAAAAGCTCACTCTTTCCCCACCTTTCCTGCCTCAACTCTTGTTTTCCAGGGACAACACATTTTTAACTCTTTCAGCTGTTTCTTTTGCCTTTTGCTTCTTATTTCCAAATAATACTGTGTATGCTGCTATTTCTTGCTTACCAATTTCAGACTTCATCTATTGGCTTCCTGCTGCATTGGTCAAACATATTGCTTTGTTACCCACACCATTTTGTCTCCTTCCACCTTATATAGTTCTGTTGCCATTTTTAGTCAAATCTAGAACATTATTATGAATATGTAAATGTGGCTCGCTCTAGAGTCAAGCAATGGTCTCCGATTATATTTTCTTTCTCATACATTTTTCCCCCTCTGATTGGGCAAAGACAGTTCTCATTAAATCTCCATCTCTTTCCCTGCCGTTTCTCAACTTCCCTTCCAGTTAGGTGGGGTCATGTGACTAGATGGATCCCTTTGGGCCAAGGCAGTTAAGAGCTTGTGGGGCTCCTCCATCTCTCTCCCTTCCCCTTCAGGGAGAATGGGCAGGTCACGGCTCCCACATTGTGCAAATACCAAAGGAAGGCCGGCCTCCTTATCAGAATGTGATATGAGCGACAAACAGACATTTATTATCCACTGTGACATCTACCATCAACTACCCTGATAAATATACCCAAAGGTAATAATCATCTAATGCTTCATTTTAAGAAAATTGCATTGTTTTCTTAAATTTTCCCAAATGTTGCATCAGATCTGCCATATCATTTTTATTAGGATTTTTTTTTTTTTTTTGGTAAGTATTGTCTTAGATCATCTATCAATTCCTCCTCTTTCCCTGGGTTCTTTCCTCCTGGAGCCCTGAATTTCTTGTTTCAATCCGGTTCATTACTCTCTATGCCTGCTGCAAAGATAATATCCTGGGAAATTCCTCTGCTAGTCTCCTGCTTTGAATCCCCTGTTCCTGGCTTCTATTTTTTCGGTTTACTTCTCCTTCTTGCTGGCGCATATCCTCCGGTAGCTTATTAAGGTAAGGAGTTTGCAAAGTAAATTTTCTGAATCCTTACATATGTAAAGAAAATTTGTATTTTCAACTTATGTCTTAATTGTGTGTTTAGGTATAGAATTTTATACTAAAAATATTTACCTCCAAGAATTGAAAAGGCAATGCCCCATAATGTTATTTACTATACAGGGTTGTACTGAGAAGTCTGCAACCCTCTGGTTCATATTCTTTTGTATGAAACCTGTTTATTTGTTTATTTTTTCCTTTCTGGAAGCTTTTGAGATCATTTCTTTCTCTGATTATTGTTCTGAAATTTTATAATAATATGTTTTGGAGCAGATCTATCAAGTTCTGGGAACTTGATAGGCCCTTTAATCTGGAGGTTCATATGTTTTAGTGCTGGGAAATTTACGTGAATTATTTCTTTAGTAGTGCCCTTTGTTCTATTTTCTCTGTTCGTTGGGTACCAGTTCCTGGAGTCATACTTGCGTGAGTTAACCATGACTACAAGGATGCTACATAACAAACCAATCCAAAACTCAGGGGCTTAAACCATGATTACTTATTCTTGTGAATCTGCAGTTGCCTGAGCATCACTGATTTAGGCTGCATTTGATTGGGCGGCTATGCTGATGTCGACTGGGTTTCCCCATGCATCTGTGAGTAGACGAGGGTGGAATTGTCTGGTGGGGTGGCGGTGGAGTTTGGCTCTGCTCCAAATCTCTCACCCTCCTTGTGGGACTAGTGGGCTAGTCTGGGCATGTTTCTTTTCATGGCCATGGCAGAGAAGCAAGCATAAAAGCTTGGTCACATAAGAACTTTCCAAACCTTTGGTCACGTTCCAGCCACTAACATCCAGTGGCCCAAAGCAAATCAGATAACAGAACCCAACGTTGAGGGGCCTCTTTTTTTTTTTTTTTTTTTTGAGACAGAGTCTCACTTTGTTGCCCAGGCTAGAGTGAGTGCCGTGACGTCAGCCTAGCTCACAGCAACCTCAAACTCCTGGGCTCAAGTGATCCTCCTGCCTCAGCCTCCCGACTAGCTGGGACTACAGGCACGCACCACCATGCCCGGCTAATTTTTTTTCTATATATTTTTAGTTGTCCAATTAATTTCTTTCTATTTTTAGTAGAGCCGGGGTCTTGCTCTTGCTCAGGCTGGTTTCGAACTCCTGAGCTCAAACAATCCGCCCGCCTTGGCCTCCCAGAGAGCTAGGATTGCAGGCGTGAGCCACCGCGCCCGGCCGAGGGGCCTCTGTAGTGGAAGGAGCTGCAAGGTCACATGGCAAACGTCTGGATATTGGGATGAGTAAGGAATCTGGGAATCAGTGCAATCTCCCACAGCCCTTTAAATCATATATTCTCCCCATGTCTTTGCCATTTTGACCTTCTTTCTAGATTTAAAGAATTGTCTAACTAGCGGACACTAGTTCACAATATTTGCTGTGTATTTTATTTCACATTTTTATTTTCAAGAGCACTTTTCTTTTTTTTAAATTTCAAAATATTACATGGGTACAAATGTTTTTGATTACATGGATGGCTTTTATAAGGCTTGAGTCAAGGGCTATAAGTGTGCCCATCACTCAGATAGTATTCATTGTACCGTTAGGTGGTTTTCACCCATCTCCCCCTCACTTCTCCCCCCTGCTTGATTTCCATTGAGTTTTACTTCCTTCTGTGCATATTTGTGCTCATCAGTTAGTTCCAGTTTAATAGCAAGTACATTTGGTGTTTGTTTCTCCATTCTTTAGATACTTCACTTAGGATAATGGTCTCCAATTCCATCCAAATTGTTGCAAAAGGCATTACTCTGTCATTCATCATGGCTAAGTAGTATTCCACAGTGTACAAATACCACATTTTGTTAATCTGCTCATGAGTTGATAGGCACTTGGATTAATTTCACATCTTTGTGATTGTGAATTGTACTGCAATAAACATTTGAGTGCAGGTGTCTTTTTAATAAAATGACTTCTTTTCCTTTGGGTAAATACCCTATAGTGGGATTGCTGGATAGAATTGTAGGTCTACTTTTAGTTCTTGGAGGAATCTTCATATTGTTTTTCATAGAGATTGTACTAATTTACAGTCCCACTAACAGTGCATAAGTGTTCCTTTCTTTCTGCATCCACACCAGCATCTTATTGTTTTTGGATTTTTTAATAAAAACCATTCTAAATGGGGTAAGTTGCTATTTCATTGTGGTTTTAATTTGCATTTTCTTGATGATTGGTGACATTTAGCATTTTTTCATGTTTATTGGCCATTTGTCTATCTCCTTCAAACAGACAACCTACAGAATGAGAGAAAATTTTCGCATGCTACAAATATGATAAAGGGCTGATAACTAGAATCTATTTAGAACTTAGGAAAATCAGCAAGAAAAAAAATCAAACAACCCTATCAAAAAGTGGGTAAAGGACATGAACAGAAACTTTTCAAAAGAAGACAGAATAATGGCCAAAAAACATGAAAAAATGCTCAATATCTCTAATCATCAAGGAAATGCAAACCAAAACCACAATGAGATATCACTTATCTCCAGTGAGACTGGCCTTTATCAAAAAGTCCCAAAACAATAAATGTTGGCGTGGATGTGGAGAGATAGGAACACTCATGCACTGTTGGTGGGACTGCAAACTAGTGCAACCTCTGTGGAAAGCAATATGGAGATATCTTAAAGAGATACAAGTAGAAGTACCATTCGATCCAGCAATCCCGTTACTGGGCATCTACCCAAAAGAGCAAATGATACTGTATAAGAAAGACACCTGCACCCGAATGTTTATAGCAGCACAATTCACAATTGCAAAGATGTGGAAACAACCCAAGTGCCCATCAATACATGAGTGGATTAATAAAATGTGATATATGTATACCATGGAGTACTATTCAGCTTTAAGAAACAATGGTGATATAGCACCTCTTGTATACTCCTGGATAGACCTGGAACGCATTCTACTAAGTGAGGTATCCCAAGAATGGAAAGACAAGCACCACATGTAGTCCCTATCAAATTGGTATTAACTGGTCAACACATAAGTGCACATATAAGAATAACATCTATTTGATGTTAGACAGGGGGGAGGGGGGAGGAGTGTGGAGGGAACGGGTATATGCATACGCAAAGAGTGTAATGCGCACCACCCGAAGGATGGACATATTTGAAACTCGGACTTAGGGGGAAGGGGGAGGCAAGGGCTGCATACGTAACCTAAACATTTGTATCCCCATAATATGCTGAAATAAAAAAAAAAAAAGAAAGTAAGCAGGAGTGAGGATAAAACAGCAATTTATAAATATCAGGAAATTCTTAAAGCTGACAAATATTACATTACAGAACAGTAGCATAAAAACAAAATATACACTCAAATTGTAAGAAAGATAAGACTTATGTTGTGATTTTTTAAAATTTTTATTTTGCTTTTAGTTGACATGTAATAATTATATATATTTATGGGGTACAGTGTGATGTTTGGATTCATATAGACATTGTGTAATGACCAAATTAGGATAATTAGCAGCATATCCATCATCTCAAACTATTCTTTTTTGTGATGATAACATTGAAAATCCTCTCCTCTAGCTAATATTTTGAAATATACAATATATTATTATTGATTCTAGTCACCC
>CAUYSK010026803.1:0-75851 GCA_963575035.1 Avahi laniger | reverse complement strand
GCCACCATGCCTGGCTAATTTTTTCTATATATTTTTAGTTGTCCAATTAATTTCTTTCTATTTTTTAGTAGAGACAGGGTCTCGCTCTTGCTCAGGCTGGTTTCGAACTCCTAAGCTCAAACAATCCGCCTGCCTCGGCCTCCCAGAGAGCTAGGATTACAGGCGTGAGCCACTGCGCCCGGCCGATTTACTTTTAATTCTTAGAGAAATCTCCATACTGTTTTCCATAGAAGTTGTATTAATTTACATTCCCACCAACAACGTATAAGCGTACCCTTTTCACTGTACCCATGACAATATCTATCGTTTTTGACATGTTAGTAATGGCCATTCTTACTGGGTAAGGTGGTAGCTCATTGCGGTTTTAATTTGCATTTCCCTGATTAGTGATGTTGTGCATTTTTCATATGTTTATTGGCCATTGGTATATCTTCTTTTGAAAAATATTTGTGTCTTTTGGCCACTTATTAATGGAGTTGTTTTGTTCTTGCTGATTTGAGTTCCTTGTAGATTTTGGATATTAGTCCTTTGTCAGATGTGTAGTTTGTGAATATTTTCTCCCATTCTGTACGTTGCCTGTTTGCTGATTATTTCTTTTGCTGTGCAAAATCTTTTTAGTTTAACTAAGTCGTATTTATTTTTGTTTTGTCGCATTTGCTTTTGTACTCTTAGTCATAAATTCTTTGCCTAGCCCAATGTCCAGGAGAGTTTTTCTTGGTTTTCTTCTAGAATTTTTATTATTTCAAGTCTTACATTTAAGTCTGTAATCCATCTTGAATTAATTTTTGTATATGGTGACAGATAGAGATCCAGTTTCATTCTTCTGCATGTGGCTCTCCAGTTTTCCCAGCATCATTTATGGAATGGGGTACCCTTTTCCCAGTGTATATTTTCATCTGCTTTGTCAAAGATTAGGTGGTTGTAGGTATATGGCTTTATTTCTGGGTTCTCTATTCTGTTCCATTGATCTACGTGTCACTTTTATACCAGTAGCGTACCATTTTGGTCACTATAGCTTTGTAGTATAATTTGAAGTTGGGTAGTATGATGCCTCCAGATTTGTTCATTTTGCTTAGGATTGCTTTGGTTATTCATGCTCTTTTTTGGTTCCATATGAATTTTAGGATTGTTTTTTCTAATTCTGTGAAAAATGACATTGATATTTTGCATTGAATCTATAATTGCTTTGGGCACTACAGTCATTTTTTACATACTTTGCTATTTTTATAAGTAGGATTAAACTACATTCAGACAGCAGTGAGCTTGGCAAGAAGGTAGATTTTGCAGGCACGGCAGGTCAGTGCCTCTCTAAAAAAAGTCAAGGTTATTGGCCAAATTTCAAACACTTTATGACTGCTTTTGCACTACACAATCGCAGAGTTGAATAGTTATGACAGATTGTGTGGTCTGCAAAGCCTAAAATATTTCCCGTCTGACCCTCTACTGAAAAAATTTGCCGACCCTTCATTGTTCCAGGTTGTTTCACACTGCATCAGGACCATCTTTTGAGAAGATGCTTTTTAGACTATTATTGAGCCAGAGGAGAAAGTTTAGTCTAAGTTATTAGCAAGGCCTCCCACAAATATTTTTGCATCTTCTATTTTCTCTGTTCTTCCTTCCCTTTTGCTTAGACCTGGGCTCATGTTGGCACCTATTCCTTGTCATATGAGTTCTCTTAGGTGTCACACATCATGGAGATATACCTAACAAAATAAACTATTTTGGCCTGTCTGCCTCTTTCCGCTTAGTTTTCTATAAAAATTCTAGGTATAGGGTGGATTTATTTAACGTGTGTTGTATTCATTAGTGTGTGGAGCTGGGGCCGAGATATCTAGAATAGTAGTGACAATGTAATGCAATGAGGTAACTATTTTGTTCATTTGCAAGGGATAGAATTTCTTGATCCTATTAATATATATATGACCACAGTTAACTTGAATTTTCTAATAGCATTTTCTTTGCAAATAGAATAGATTTTTATTAGTAATTAGTTGCCTTCACCTGTAATGAAAATGAGCAGAATAAAATTTACTTTAAGTCATATTGAAATAATACCCTTCTGCTGTTGAAATCCATTTGGTTAAACCTTAATATATTTCTGCTGTTTTTGAGATGATGGTACTATTATACATTGCTAGATTTTTAGCCAACCTCGATAGTGAAAGAGCGTATCTTTTCTGATAAATACTATCTAAGAACCTCATGGATTTGTAACAGCACAAGTGGAGATTTATGGCTTTAATTGGCCAAGTGAACATTTTTTCAGTCTGTGATTTGTGGTCTAGTGAACAACCACAGAGCATGTCCTTTACAATTGATTGACCTTCTGCTCAGCGTATTTTGGGCCTTATTAAGAGCATCTGAAACTGAAGGAAAACTCTACCAGAATTTACATATTATAATTTGGGAAATAATCCTGTTAAGAAAATGTCCTGTGCTAATTTCAAAAGAAGTTCATCTTACTTAAAGGTTTGATTTTATAATTATATTTTGAGTCCCACTTACGTCAATGAAAGACTTAAGCTGCTACAAAGAAATCATTTGTCACACAAATTTCCAAATATGTAAGTGTGGAAACAGAAAATTTTAGCATGCTTTGGGTACATAAGTCTTATTCCAAATCACAGTTTCTTTGTTTGCATAAACAGTTGATATTGGGGTTATAGTGTGTTTTAGGAGTAGAAAATCCACTGAGTGAAGACAATTAGTAGAGAAATATTTTCAATTATTTCCCGTAGGAGGTGGAGGGGTGCCCCAGGAGTGGAGGACAGAGACATCCCAAATGTTAAAGGGTCTTGATGCAGTTCGTGTTAAACAGAACATCAAAAAAAGCAAAACTCTTGTCCTCACAGAATACCTAATACTTTAAAACTTATTTCTATTTTAATTTTGAAAATAGTGTATGTTCTTGGTAAAATAAAAATTTGAATTGTGTAGAAGTTTAAGTAGAAAATACCCGTCCTGCTACGAGGAGATAGCCATTATTAAGTTTTATTTATATTTCTAGAAATGTTTATGTATAGTGTACACATATTTTTCCCTAGAGATGGGAAATAATATTCTGAAGCATTTTCCCCTTGACAGTATGTTTGGTCACTTTTAATATCATCGTATAATTCTACTTCATTCTTTGTTACTGCTACATAGAAATTTATTCAACCATTCCCCTCTCCATACATTTGTTTCCTTTTTTTAATCATTCGTTAATTAATTCAAATAGTACTGCACTAAAAAGTATCTGTACAAGCGTGAATATGTAATTATGAACTAAATTCCTGAAAGTAAATTTACAGGGTCGAAGGTGATATGGACTCTAAATTTGAACAATTATTACCAATATTTACTTTCAAAGTAGTTGCTCCAATTTTTAGATCCAGTAACAAGGACTTTGAATGCCTTAACAGGAGACTCTGGAACAGTAGTGTCATTTTCATCATAGTTAACATTTACTGAGCATGTTCTGCGTGTAGAATTCCAAGTGCTTTTTTTTTTTATGTGTATTAACTTTTTAAATCCTCACAAAGACCTTAGGAAGTAGGCACCCATTTTGCATATAAGGAACCTAAAACTGAATCACAAGGAATTTACTTAACTTGCCTGCTCAAAAAAGTCATGTAGCTAGTAAGTGGCTAAGGATTCAAAGGCTTGTCTATTGACAGTGAGACAAGTGAAACAGAGACAGTTTGGAGATGATGAGATGACAGTAAATCTGGGATATAGCTGTGAATATTTCCCTCAGAAAGAGTGAAAACTAAGAAACGATGCAAAATTTATTCTTATGGGCAAAGTGATATTGAGAAAAATAAATGTACCTTTGTGCAATTTAAAGAGTATGGGGAAGGATCTCTTGGAATTTTTTACTAGCCACTGATGAGAGATCCAGAATGAAAAATGTGCCTCTTGGAAATGCAGTGAGGTTAGAAAGACTGTATTTCTTTATCTTGTAAATGAATTGAATGATTAAAAAAAAACCAGTGTCCTTTGAAGGTCCTCTGTGCTGTACAAGTTCCCTTTTCTAGCAAAGATCCCTCCCCGCCCCCAGAATTTGGGATAATGGGAGCAAAGTAGACAATCTAGAAAAGAGGTTAAAACAGTAGTCAGTGCAGGCAAGGTATCAAAGGTGAACTGCCTCCACCAGGAAATCTTGTCCATGAATATTCCCTTATAGGTGTCTATCAACCTCTGAAGGAAACAGGGAAAGTTGGATTAGAGAAATAATAAAATAATTAATATTCAGATTCCCCCACTCTCCTTGCCAGAGAACAACTGCATTCATCTGTTTCTGACCTATGCCTCCACAGAACTGCACACACTTAAAAAGCCATGCAAAGTAGGAGAGAGTTTTGGCTCACAGATGGGAGTTTCACTTGGCTACTACAGCACACATCTGCATGGAAGGACCAGGATTGCACAGGGGAAACTGGAGATGCATTGCCAAAATAAAGAACTCTGAGGATCACCTCCAGTAACAGAGTGATAACAATTAGTACATTGACAAGAAGCTTTCACATACTTTAGCTCCTTTGATTTTCTCAGCACTGAGCCATGTGAAATAAAAATGAAACTCTCTTCCCCTTATTTTGACTACAGTATCTAGGTATACTGTTAATCTGTTTGCATTATTAAAACATTTCCAAAGTGTAAAGATTTCTCTCTATATACTAACCTTCAATTTCTAAAATAGTCTCTGTTCTGTAACCATGAATATTAAGCTTACAACAGATAGGCTCTCATGGGACTGCAAACATGCAACTTGATTTTGTTTTTAGTTTTGGAAATTTGCCCTAGTTTGGGGGAATGGAAAGATCTGGCACCTTCTATTTTATTTTATAGGTTTAAATACCATTGGCGATCACTCTGAGTTTTGGCTTGTTAAATACATTGGTAACAGCTAATTTTAATACTCCCTTTTAAGAGGAAAGAAGGATTCAGCATTTATATTACCACTATAGTTATTTTATTAACATGGTAAATTATAATCAAGGGCTGTTCCTAAAAAGTCATCAGATTTCCTCAACTTTTTAAAGCCATGAAAGTGTAATCCACTCTAACTTCAAAGCCACTGCCATAGCCTTTGTCCCCATCATCTGGCTTGTTCAATCTCCAGATGAAGTTCACACAACTGCCTGGGTTCAGATATCAGTTACTGCCAGCTTTTAAGGCACTGTAAGCAATAGTTACTTTGCCCCCTTGTTGTGACCACTTAAAAAATAGTTTTGAAATTACATTTCTTTTTATCCCATGTGTGTAGTCCTGTCTGGAAAAATTTGCATAGTTTTTGTTGAGGTACAATATAGACCTGAAATTAAAAGCCCCACCTTGAAACCACTCTCCCAAGCATTGGGATTCTGACACCAATATCTAGAGCTCTACTAACTGAGATGTGAAAACAGAGCAGGTAGTAACTGCAGCAGCAGCTATGTGTACAAGGCGCAGCATCTTCCCCACGGGACAGGGATGCTGATGGTACTGAGATGCTCTCTGACAGTGAAGCTAGAGAATAGCTGACATTTTCCCTTTCAGGTCTGTTTGATCACACAAATGACTCGCAGTCACATAGGTGTGCAAAAAATGCATAGAGATCGCTGACCACGATGCTATCTTCTGATGGGCTCAATGCTCCAGTGGAGCAAAGGCCACAGCCAACAGATTTTTTTTTTTTTTTTTTTGAGGTTTGAATTCAGGCCAGCATGGATCTCCCATCCACAAAAGGCCAGAAAACCCAGGGGCTGCCTCCAGGTCACCTTGGTCTGTGAGGTGCAAGACTGGCTATGGTGGTTTAGGAATGGGTTCCCAAATTCTGTTCTTTTTTACTCAGAGGTGCTGCATTTTCTGTCAAAACTCTTGAGTGTCACAGCATGAGGATGTGTGTCCATTTGACTACTTTCCATTCAATGTCAGGCTGTATTCTACCTCTTCATCTGAAGCAGTACCTGGTTTTGGCCACATCAAATGAAATCCTTCTTCAAAATTTTTACTGTCTGCTGGAGTCTGAATAAACTAACTGAAAAAGTCTGGTTAACAACTGACTGAACCACATGGTCATTCTAAGGTAGATGTGTTGTCTAGCGCTACCGCTGTCAGTGTGACATGGGACCCAGAGATCATTTGTCCTCAATGCCCTTCCCAGTGTCATTGCGCCCTGGAGGGAAAACAGCTTCACACCACAATGTGTCGGAGTTCCCATTTAAATTCTCCTCGATCACTTAACTCAGACTTCTGTGCTCTCTGTGGGAATGGGACTGGGAAGACCACCCTGGTCAAGTGTACCATGTGATGACGTAAAGCCAACATTTAAAAATAAATATCTCCAATCCCAGTGTCATCTAATGGCTTGTGTGGGCCATCGTCTAGGTGCTCTGCAAGTCAGATGTGCTTCTGGTTACTGTGTATATATCTGCTACTATGTCACTTTTCTTTTCTTTTTTTTTTTTTCCTTTTTTAGGACCAGGAAGAAAACAAGGGAGCTACAAGTTGGCCTGAATTCTACATCGATCAGCTAAATTCCATGGCTGCTGTAGGTATACTTTATGTTCTATGATACACAGTTTAAAATGCAAGTCTAGTACCAAATTAGTACACAGTTGCACAATAAATTCGATTGAGACCTACCAAATGTCATTACCTTTCCAAACTCCATCCTAAACACTCAGTGTTGAGGAAAGAAAGAGGACAGGAGTGGTACTTGGCAAAATGACTTTTCCAGTATGTTTTAAATAAAATCAGCACACACTAAAATACAATTGAGCTTAATGTTATAAGAGGAAATGTAATCTGAAATCTGGCTTGTGTTGAAGTTTAACGTGCAATTGCTCTTACCGATCATTTGGAGCTTTGTTATGGCAGCACTATTTTAAAAGTTATACCATTTAAAAATAGTATGATCAAACTGTTTCTTCATTGTACTCCTCTCATTTTCTTTCTTATTGGGAACTTGTTATTTCCCAGCTTTTTGTCTTTACAGGGGACCAGGATACTCTTATATAATAGATAAGGAATTCATGGAGTAAGTGGTTTAATGAGAAGACATAATAATAGTGCTGAGATGCTCTTAGAAAATCTTTGATCCATGGATTTTTGGTTCAGTAATTGTTTAAAATGTATTCTCAATGTCTAAGTTATGAATTTTGCTCACAGGGATGTCTCTATGATGGCAGCATTCTGAGCAGCTTGAGGGGCACCCATTGATCATAGCTAAAATTCACAGCAGAACAGGATTTGAGCCTTAGTAGCTTAAATCCTGTTACTGTTGATAAAAATTAAAGGTTGCCCACAGTAGAACACAGTCTTTGCCTCAGGGGGCACACTCATAATTTTAAGAGTCAATCAGTATATTCAGCTTTGAGTTTAACATCCAAGTAGATGGTAGCTTCCATAATACTTTTCTCCATGTCTTTCCCACCTTCTCCAGAGTCCTTATGGAGAATTAATTTCTTATCACTTAAAGCAACATTTGAAATTGTCTAATATTCTGCTGCTGCAGCAAAAGTTAAAAACTGAATATATGAATTATTCGTAAGTTTGCCAAACTTTCAGAGATCTTGAGTTTTATTAACTTCCTGTTTTTTTTAGCTTTTTCTTTGAAGATGTTTCTTTTGCTGTCATACAGTGAATAATAAACAACCTGGTAAATGTGAACAGAGCTGTATAAATAATAGAAGAAACCGTATAAGTTTTTGCCCGAAGGGTTTCTAGTCTAAACACATAGCAGAAAAGGACAGAAAATAACAATCGTGTTGTCCTTATTCAAGGCATCCTACACAATGCCAAAAAAATGAGAAAAGGGTGATCTTTGCATTCATATGAATATGCTAACAGAATGTGAGATTTGTAATGACCACCAGGGATTTTCTGTGCATCCATCTAAGCAATAATAATTTGAAGCCATTTACATTTTCTGCATGTAAAGGCTATTTTCTGAATTCTTGCTACTGGCTGTTAGAGGAAAAAAGAAACATCTCTCTAAGTCAGCAGTGTTTGATATCTAACAACAGAAGTTGCTTTTTTGTTAATGAATTCCCTTCTATAAATGGAGAATTACTAAGAACTATGGTTTTTCCTTTTTTCAAATATTGAGACAGTTAGATTAATTTGTCCTTTAGTGACTTAATCCCTGCCTTGTCTGGAGTAGACCTGGCTCATTCCTGTGCTATAGGATGTGTGATGTGACTAAATGTGGCCCTTCTTCAAGAGTCTCCTTTTTCTTCTGTCCAGATCCTTGGACTGGTCTTTGTTACATTCTTGAGTCTCTGTATTTTAATTACTGCATATTTGGTTCCTAATCCAAAATCCTTCCCAAGAAAATCACAAGGCTGTTAAGTTGTCAGTGACTTTGCTATCTTTTATGTGTCAAGCGCCTAACAGCTTTCTACTGCTCTTTTTAGGACTGAGCCAGCATTTTCCCAGGGTCAAAGGTAAAAGGCACTAACAGCCCATGAATTAATGAGGCCTCAGCACTTCTGCTTCTGTAAAAGAACAAGGGGACCTGATGAGACCAGAAACCCTATACTGAGTTTTCTTTTTTTTCCACCATATTGGTTGCTACCACCTCCTTGCATAGTTCTGCTTAATCCCTCTGATATCTGTACTGAAGAATTACTGACAACACACAGCAGATATCCCGAGACAGTGTCGCTGGGGCAATGGAAAGACACACAGTTCCTCCAAATCCTTTCGTGGCCAGCAGCTAGACTCTTTGGCTCTCTCTTTAGGAAATTGTTGAAGAGGCATTTGTCCACATTGTCACCATCCATTGTCTGCAGCATTAACAGTGACTACTGCTATTGAGTGTGCCTCACGTGATAGGTGGCACTTTACATGTTTTAAATCCTACTAGCACCCTATGCTGTAAGTGCTATTTATAGATAAGGACTCTGACATTTAAGAAAGGTTACCTTGCCCAAGGTCATCTAATTAGGAAGTGGTCAACCAATTAGGAATTCAGACCTATCAGTCTCAGCTCAAAGACTCCTTTCCTATTTGCGTCTTGCTAGCTCCATTTTTGAAACCCTGTGGCATGTGAAAGAGGCCCGGTAATCCCACCTCCCTGCCCCTCTGAGGTGGGGCAGGCATCTGTTTTCTTTAATGCCTCAAGAGTCTGATAAACAGTCCAGGTTGAGAACTGAAGGACTTACTGCTCTGTGAAGCCAGCCTTTTGTGGAACAAGTTCAGTTACTTTGCGTGAAGCCTCATTACAAGAAAGCTTTGTTCTTTAAAGGACCTGTGAGTGATCTGTGGCTTTTAAAGAGTGAAAAATAGTATAATAAAGGAGTACAATCTGACAGGTTCTAGAAGGACCTGGGCTTTCTTGGTATGTAGCGTCTCCATGCTTTCTCAAGAAAGAAGGATGTAAAGTGAGGTTCAGTATACTTAGTGAGCTGGCTTATTGATTTTACACCAAGGAAGTGTTTCAAACGGGAGCTTAGTCCAAACTCCTGGTTGGGAATGATTTCTGTGCCATGTTCATGCACCTGTCTCTGCCCTGCACATTCCAGTGTGAACCTCGAAGGCTTTGACAAGAAGGTCTTCTGTAAGGATGTGCTTTGTCCTTTGCCCACTTCTCATGTGAGCACATATTTAGTAACTGCATAGAGCATTCAAAAAGGCCTCCCCAAGGCCTGTCCTGTGTATGACTAGGTGCATACTAGATATTTGGCATAGCAGTCATCTTCAGAAATGTAGGCATATCTCCCTTATCTACTAAAAGTTGCAAATTAAACCTTTTTCTTAAATGTGAAACTTGAAAACTTGAGATTTTATGTAAATTATTTTATTTTAAAAAGTCACCTTAGATTATTAGGTTTATCTACATATCTTCAATTTTCTTAACACAACAAATTCAGTCTTAGATTCAAATATAATTGTATCACATACAGAAAAGGTCATAGTCTCCTCTGTTTTGAGAGAAAGGTAATGTTCCTTATACAGTTTGGGAAAGAAAGTTCCAATTTAATTTTCTTTTGACATTTCATAAATCTCCCAACTCCACTAGGGAGTGACTTAATGTAGTCTGCTGTTATTCAAATGTTCCAGTCTCCCCGAGATTGCTAAAAGGATAAATACATGAATCTCTGGTGTCAGTGACCCACAATCAAATGTGTAGTCTTTAATTTGGGGATAGTTTTATGTCTTTAAGCTTAGAAACACGGAATAATATTCATAAAAGGCTTGATTCTGAGCTGCAGATTTGAAGCGATTTCCTAAGAGTCCAAACGAATTCAGCTGTGCCATTGGAGATTAAATGCACTTGGCTGGAGTTGTGCTGAATTTTCCAGGGGATGGGTCTCACGGAGCTTTGAAGGAATTTTGTTGGCTATTTCTGCATGCAGCTTCCTCCCCTACCATCCTCTGGTGACAGCTGTCCAGGCGCATCACCTACAAGAGGACAGCTTTAGCAGAAGCAATACAAATAACAAGTTAAAAAAAAAATCCACTGGTTTTTATTTTCACTTGCCGTAAATGATACTGATATTTTCATTTGCTTTGGGTTTTACCCTTCTCATTATGAAGATTTAAGTTTTAGTTAACATTTAGTTCTTATACTTAATGCTGATACTATTGATTTAAAAAAATAAAGTTACTCTTGATAATTTGTGGTCCTGAAAGAAAGGGAGAAGCTGGATCATTGAGACTCATGGATAAGAAACAAGCTTTTCTTTTTCAATACAGTCACCCCAATCTGTTTCCCAGCCAAGCATTTCATCAGAATTGGTAGCAGATGGAAAAAATTGAGACTAGATAAGCCCATGTTCAGAATAGGATGAAGCAAAGGGACCAGTAGCTGTCTGGGTGGAGGCTCCAAGGACCGTAAGCCTGGAAACACTTCAGTACAAGTAGGTGATCACGGAGTGAAAAGGAATGGAAAAGACTATAAACCTTGCTAGCATTCAGAACTCTGTAATATCAACTCAGATCTTCCTTAGAGCCTTGCTCCCACAGCATCAGCATCGCCTGGAAATTTGTCAGAAATGTAACATCTCAGGCCTCACCCCAGACATACTGAACCAGAGTCTAAGTTTTAACAAGATCCCCAGTGATTTTCATAGCCACATTAAAGTTTAAGCAGAACTGCTCTAGCAGATCCCTGAGTAGAAAGAAAACACACACACGCACACACACTCGATGTTCTGATTTCTAAATGACGTTGGATCATTTCTAGAAGTTAAGCATTTACTCTGAAGGAATTGTCCACCTTAGTATCAAGTCAAATTTAATTGTTCTTCTTAAAAAATAATTTGATATAACAAATTCCTCGTGGTCTTGGTTACATGTTTAGGCTGAGAAATAGGAACGGTAGTGTGAGAAGTTTGCTGCCTGCCTCCTCTGCTTGATACGTTATTAAATTTAATTGCCAGAATGTTGTATTCAACTATAGGTACCATCTTCTTTCTATCAAATATAAATAGTAATGTCTACATTAGAGTGTACTTACAGGGTAGTTATACAAACATTTGAGCAACTTAATCTCTACTAAGATTTCTAAATCTTTCCTTAAAGCTTTACTTAAAATTTGAAGGACTTATTAGAGAAATAACAAATTTGTGGAATTCTTGATGGTATTACTCTACATTTTGACTTGTAGTAAATCTTAATCATAGATTTATTGATTATTTATATTTCAGGTGAAGTATCAAGTAATCTGTAGGATTGTTTTGTTTGTACTGTAATTAAAACATAGACTTTGGAAAATTAACTTCTGTTTTTTTTTGCATAGAGAAAATCTCTGCTGGCTTTAGAGAAGGAAGAAGAAGAAGAGAGAAGTAAAACTATAGAGAGTTTGAAGACAGCACTAAGGACAAAACCAATGAGGTAATTTTTCCCTGGGTAACATGTTCCTCTCTCCTCTCCTTCCTCCCTCCTTTTTTCTGCGGTAGTCAAACCTTGCAGGAAGTTCTAAGTTAAAAGCATGCAATTGAACTATGAATAAAATACTTTAATCACTGAACATTTAATAAAGTGATTTTCTTCAATTAAAAGGTATGCAGACAGCCAGTAGGATAGTTAAAATTAAAATGAGGCTTTAACAATGATGGCAAAAAATATCGAAAAATTAGGCCCCTCATTCATTGCTGGTGGGTATGTACAATGGTGCAGCTACTTTGGAAAGAATTGGGCAGTTTCTCGGAATGTTAAATATAGTGTTGCCATATGACTCAATAATTCTATTCCTGCATATATAGCCAAGGGAAATGAAGATATGTCCCTCCAAAAACTTGTACACAAATGTTCATATTAGCATTATTATAATAGCCAAGAAGTAGAAGTAATCCATGTGTCTATCAACTGATGAATGAATAAGTAAAATGTGATATGTCTACACTGTGGAATATTATATGGCTACAAAAAGGAGTGAAGTACTGATACATGCTACATGCATGGAATAACCTTGAAAATATTATGGTAAGTGAAAGAAGCTAGTCACAAAAGACAACATATTATATGATGTAATTTATATGAAATGTCTAGAATAGGCCAATCCATAGGGACAGAAAGTAGATTAGTGGCAGCCAGGAGTTGGGGAGAGAGGAAAATGGTGTTTTTGGGGTGATGAAAGTGTTTTAAAATTAGGTATTGGTTAGGTTAGTGTTTTAAAATTAGGTTTATGGTTTCACAACTCTGTGAACGTACTAAAAACCACTGAATTGTACACTTCAAAATAGTGAATTTTATGGCATGGGAACTATATCTCAGAACAATGATTATTAAAAATAAAATGAGCAGACATTCTGACGATAGTGATTCATTTCTTCTCTGGTGATCAGCTTCCACTGTGTGCCTGCCACACCTTCGTTTTCCATTAATGCCTCTAGGATTTGGGAAGGTGTTGAGGTTCTTACAGGTACATTTCAGTAGCACAGGTGCTATGTATGAATGAAGCCAACTGATTTAATGAGCATAGCTACATCTGAGTCACATGATTGGATGAAATGGCTAGAAAATAAAGATTTCCTTTCTTTATTTGACTATAAATTGCAAACTAAAAACAATCTACTAATTCATCAAAAATGCTATATAGTTGTATGAGGGAGATCTAGACTGTCCCAACTAAATCAGTGTTCCAAACTTTTCAGGGGCTTTAATGTGCACGTGTGCACTATGAATTATTTTCATTGGTTGGGTTTGTAGTACCTAAGTGTTGTAACTATTCATAAAATTAAGCACAGTAATAAAGTATTGCTTTTTTGTATTTTTTTTGTTGGGATCCCATTTCATTTAGAATGTCATACAGAGGAAGGGTTTTGGTACAAAACCTTAGGGATGTAGATTATCATTTGTTCAACAAGCAAATATCCTAGAATTCAAGGACGTCCTTTGACTTTCATTGATAGTTGGTTTGGGTCAGTGGTCAGCACATAGGAGTGCATGGGATCTAGATGCTGCAATAACACAGGATCAGCAGATGATTTTAACCTAAGACAAGATATGTATTCTGAGTGTTCTTTGCTCTGGATTTTTTAATGGATATATGATTTGTTGATGGTTTCTTTGTACCAGTTGAGATGCATTTACCTCAAATGAAGGTTTTTTCATACTTCTGCTTAGATTTGACTATTGAGTCTGTGCCAAGGAAGAGGCAGAGAATTAAGAAGACTTCATCAATTTAAGCCTTTGGGTATTTCAGGAACTAAATCTTTATGCTTCCCCCTGCTCCCCAGACTTTTCTATTAAGGGCTATTACGAAACCCCAAAGGGACTTAAGTCTCATACATTTCTCTTCATGACAGGTTTGTAACCAGATTCATCGACTTGGATGGCCTGTCATGTATTCTTAACTTTCTAAAGACCATGGACTACGAGACCTCAGAGTCTCGAATACATACCTCTCTCATTGGATGTATAAAGGCGCTAATGAACAACTCTCAAGGTCGGGCTCATGTCCTGGCTCATTCTGAGAGTATTAATGTAATTGCTCAGAGTCTGAGCACAGAGAACATTAAGACAAAGGTGGCCGTGCTGGAAATCTTGGGCGCCGTGTGCCTGGTTCCTGGGGGCCACAAGAAGGTTCTGCAGGCCATGCTGCACTACCAGAAGTATGCCAGTGAAAGAACCCGCTTCCAGGTGGGTGCTCCCTTGGCGTGTCTTCATTCACCCCTTCTTTAATTCTGCTTAAACAGGTGGTTTTTCTGGCTCTAAAAAGCAAACATTACTTGAGATTTCCCCCTGTGGTGATTACTCACACTGTGACTTCAAACATTCCCTTCCTTGTAGGTTTAAGTACCAGAAAATAGAATATATTTTCTACAGCTGATCAATCTGGGGTTTTAGATTTACAGAACTTAAAAAGTGGGCCTGCATCCTACATGTTATATAGCACACATCTTTTGACTCCACCAAATGGGCTGTTCCCTGAAAATTTTATAGGTTGCCATTCTTGATTTAGGGTCAATATGAATAATGAGAATATGTCACTGTGTTTTTACTCAAATGTAAAAAGCAAGCAGAGGTAATGAAGCGAAGTCTTTTGTACTTTGTATCCATGTATATGTGAACATATATGATGTAAGGATTTTGAAAATAGAATTTTTAGAACTATTCTTAAGGAAAAAAAAAATGATGGCTTTCTATGGAGCAGTGTAATTCTGACTAAACATAAAAGTTTAAAAGTTAACTTCTGGCTGGGCACAGAGGCTCATGTCTGTAATCCCAGCACTTTGCAAGACCAAGGTGGGAGGATCATTTGAGGCCAGGAGTTCGAGACCAGCCTGGGCAATATAGCAAGACCATATCTCTATAAAAACATAAAAAATATATTAGCTGGGCATGATGGCACATGCCTATAGTACTAGCTACTTGCGACACTGAAGCAGGAGGATCACTTGAGCCCAGGAGTTCAAGGTTGTAGTGAACTACAATCATACCACTGCCCTCTAGCCTCAGCGATAGAGCGGGACCCTGTCTCTAAAAAAATAAAATAAGATAGAAGTTAACTTCTGAGTATAAAAAATTTCACAAAATGAGGTTAAGGGTAATAATGATTCAGTCCTTTGCTTTTATATTTGTATCCTTGACAGACATTAATTAATGACTTGGATAAAAGCACTGGGCGGTATCGAGATGAAGTGAGCCTGAAGACGGCCATCATGTCCTTCATCAACGCAGTGCTAAGCCAAGGTGCAGGCGTGGTAAGGACCTTCTGTGCTATGATTTTAAAAGTATATCATTAAAGAAAAATTTTTAAAACATTACTGTGTAATCTAAAAACCATAAATATGTATTTCATTACGCTTTGACTTTTAGGAGAGTTTGGACTTCAGACTTCATCTTCGCTATGAATTTCTGATGTTAGGAATTCAACCTGTGATAGATAAATTAAGGGAACATGAAAATTCAACATTAGATAGGTAAGTCAGACTGTTCTGATCTGAGATGGTTTATGCTCTCTCCATACGTGTAGTGCAGCCTGTGGACTGCCTGTGCCCTGTCTGTAACACGAGGAGCTGGCACCAGAATGTTAGTTCAGCTAATGATGTTTTTATAATAGTAAGACTTTGTCAATGAGAGAAGCAGCACGTATGGCGAGAACTTAGTGTGGGTTTTGGTATTAGACCTGAATCTGTATCCTGTCCTCATCCTGCCTTTTACTTCTATTTATCCTGATCAAATTCCTCAATTTTTCTGAACTTTACTATTTTTATACCTGTAAAAAATAATGGCATGGTGGTGGTGATGATGATGATAATGGCAACTGTCTTCCAGGTCTCTTGTGAAAATTGGTTGTACAGCCTATGGAATCACTTAGCACCTGTGATGGGCACTCTGTGAATGTTAATTTGCTCATTTGCTATCATTTTGCTGTCTCTAAGATATCCCTACTAGCTTTCACATCTTTCCTTCTACCACCCCTCTCCTCCTTTCATGCACTCCCGCATGCTCTTCTCCTCGACATTCTGTGAACACGTCAAAAATTCTCTTGCATCAGGGCCTTCGCACTCACTGTTTCCTCAGCTTCAACAGATCTTTCACGGATGTCCAAGCTGCTTGTTCCCTTGTTTCCTGCAGAGAGGCCTTTCCCAACCACTGCGTGGACGTTATTCGCCTCATCTCACGTCATTTTCTATTTCCCTTACCCTGATGTATTTTTCTTCATAGAATATGTCCCCAGTGTGTGGAACCCATAACGGGGGCTCAGTAAATATTTGAATGAACGAATGGCATGAACATTTCTTTTGTGATCTTTAATTCAGTGGCAAGTCAAGTGTAGCTATATGGGCTTGTTTTTCCATGAAGGGAGTCATTGAGTGGAATCTGGACTTAATTCTTTTTAGATTTGTTAAGTATTAATTTAATAATTAATTGTCTACCATGCACTAGGCACCTTAGGCTTTACATGTTTTTCTTATCGTGATCTTATTTCATTCAGATGATATCTTTTTTCCTTAAAACATAGTTAAGCTAAGGCATTCAAATTTTGTTACCTTGTTTCTTTCAGAAATATCTGTGAAAATTCAGGAAAGACTTTAGTATTAATGTCCCGAATCCTATGCACCTGTGTTTGTAGGATGTTCTACTTAATAATTCTTCTTTAATTATCTTTCAGGCATTTAGACTTTTTTGAAATGCTCCGAAATGAAGATGAACTAGAATTTGCCAAAAGATTTGAACTGGTACGTATGGTTGCAATTATTCTGATTTGACCTCTCAGCTCACAGAATTTTCCCCTCATAATGTGTTTGTAGAGTTGACGTGGACCAGTGTAACCTATAAGCGAAGTCAGAGTTCTGTTTGGTTACCTAAGTGGCAGGATTATTTTCAGTTTGCCTTAAATTTACTTACCTTGCACTGGGGAATTGAGGAACTTGGATGTTTGACTTAGGTTTTTTTCCTATCAAATAGGTTCACATAGACACCAAAAGTGCAACTCAGATGTTTGAGCTGACGAGGAAGCGGCTGACACACAGTGAAGCGTACCCTCACTTCATGTCCATCCTGCACCACTGCCTCCAGATGCCTTGTGAGTGTGCTTGTGACTTACATGTGCACTGTCGGATGTTTGGACACCATCCAAAGGGCTCTGTCTTCTGACAAGTGCTGATTAGATTGAGTGCACACCAGGGATTCTGAGCCTTGGTTTTGTGACAGCCCAGTGTGTGTCTCCACACAGCTTAAGGGGTTTTTATGAAACTCTCAAAGTGAAATGAATTAAAATTTTGATTTCAAAAATAAACATATGCCTTACAACACACTTAGAAATGGGGAGAGAGTGCCTCTCAATCCAGTAAATGATCATTGCATGTCAAAATTCCAGAAACTTTGGGAAGCGTTGGTGTAGGTGTTGTAAAAACATTTCTCTGGTTCCGTGGCTTCAAAAGGTGGCCACTGTTGAAAAATATATGTCTCAGTTTAGAAACAACTTGAACATTTTTTTTCACTGTTCTTTTGTTTCTTAGACAAGAGGAGTGGCAACACCGTTCAGTACTGGCTACTACTGGATAGAATTATACAGCAAATAGTTATCCAGAATGACAAAGGACAAGACCCGGACTCCACACCTTTGGAAAACTTTAATATTAAGAATGTTGTACGAATGTAAGTCTCTTCTTATGCTATTGCCTGTGAGATCATGGTGACAATGTAAGACATTTATTTTATTCTATTTCAAAATAACAGCTGGGAGAGCTGAAATATTCCAGGGGTCAAATATGAGTTACTACACATACACATGCAATATATATAAGTAACATCTGGGTTTAAATGGATTTCAAGCATGCACTGAGGATTTTCTCTGCAGTAGACTATTTTTGTACATAGGGAGAATGCAGTTAGCAGTGGACCTTTTATGTTTTTTGTAATAAATGCTCTTTTAACTATTATACAGGTTGGTTAATGAAAATGAAGTTAAGCAGTGGAAAGAACAAGCAGAAAAAATGAGAAAAGGTAAATGATGAGGCCCTGATGAGAGAAGAGGCCATATTTTTGGTTATTGGGTAACCCTGCTTCCTATATATTTTGGAAATTTGCATTGATGTTTCTTGTTGACTTTAGTGCAAACAGCCTTTCTTTTTCCATGTCTTAAGGGAATTTTGCACGGGCTTTTTTTTGAATCTAGCTATTTTAGTTTTCATGCTGATTGCCAAATATTTTATCCTTTTATTATAATCATGTACATTTTTTGAAAAGCTTGTAGCATTTACTGTCCAGTATTCATTAATTCAAATTTTCTTAACCACTAATCATCCAAACCCTTTCTCCACTACATAATGGCTCTTTAAAGCATACTGGGGCTTAAGAAATATAATAAGGGACACTCAAGATTACCCAAAATTTTAAAAGAGAAGAACAGGCCACTTGGTTTCAGCAGCCCAATTCTCTCCATGACCTTAATTTTGTACCAGTTATAAAAAGAGAAATCATGCAGAAAATCAGTGACCATTGCAGAGATATGTATTATGAAACATTAACAGGCCAGCTATTAACGAGCATTTGAATATGTCCTTGATGTTATTATTCAGTGTCAAATGACACGTGAGACATTTGTGTCCTTCACTGTGCCACCCACTCACAGAAAAGTATATAACTTTCTTCCCTTCTTCAAAATATTAGCAAACTCAAATTGGCACCTTTGTAAAAACAATTATACTCCCGGCCACTACACTCTCACCATACCGGCTAACTGACTTCCTTTTCCTTGTCCAAGTTATTCATTCACAGCCAATGAAATACAGTAGCACTCACCCCAATATTTAATGTGCTGAAAAGAGAGTCTAAGAGATGCCTAAGCATTTCCTTTTCTGTCATCCCTTTTGTCCTTTGAGCAGAAAAGCAAGGCTACCATTGATAGTGGAAAATACCTAATGTGAAGAAGTGTTATGTTACAAGTTCCTCATAAGGAGATTGCTCTCAAATAAGTAATGTTGCATATACATTTTTAAAAAGAAATTTTCCAGAAACTGCTATAGAAAGAATAGAAACATTGACTAAAACTTAGGGTAAAGAGAGATTAAACCAAAGAGAAAATGGTCAACAAGTAGGCATTTTAGGAATACACTGTAGAGCATGGAGACTTGAGCGTGCAAGTTGAGGAGAGTACTTAGGACGTGAGCTTTGAAGTCACTCATTCATTCGTCCGGTGACTGTGTATTGAATGCCTGTAACTGTCAGGGGCTGTGCTGGGCTCTGCATCTGAGACTCAACTCTGCTCCTATTCACTGTGTGGGTGGGCTAAGTCATGTCCTCACTTCTCCCCCAGTCTCCTTCTTTGCAACCTGAGGATTAAACCCAACTCACAGCGTTGTTGAAAACTAGATGACAAAACAAATATAGGAATGTTCGCATAGTGTCTGGCACATACGAGTTGCACAATAAATGACAGCAACTGTTACAGGATTTAGGTGGCTGAAGTATTGCAAAGAGAATCTCCAAGGGCTGTGGCAGAGACAGGATGGTTTGAAGTGAAGCCATAGGTAGAGTGTGAAAGAGGAGAGATTGTAGATAAAAATGGATGTCATTTACGGAGAGAGTTCTTTAGGCTGCAGCTTCCCAAACCTGGCATCACATCAGGATCTCTAAAGAGCATTTGAAAACACAGATTCCCAAGTCCTGCCCCTGAGCTACAGAGTAGACTCCTTGCAATAGGGTAAAAGGAGTCTTGCAATAAAACTTCTCAGATGGTTTAGTGGCACAGGCAGATTTGTCAAAGGCTAACAACCTGTGAGAGGAAAACAAGTTCCTAGTCTTGTATTTGGCAAAGAGGAAGACGTGGAGATAAAAGAAGGAAAATGGGATACAGTGAGGTTATTTTCAGATGTATACCTGAAGAAGTCAGGGAAGCAACCACAAAGTGGTAGGAAGTGGGTTGATGTTTATCTTAATTCCAAGGCTGGTAAAATCCAAGGACTTTAGTGGCTTGACTACTCTGATTTAGGGGAACTCAGGATAGGGAAGGTGAGAGATGGAGAAAATGAATTTAAATGTGTTATCAAATTTAGAAATAAAGACCAGCTCTATATAGCTCTGCCCCAGTGGATTATCTCTCTAGTGGATTTATTAATATAAAAAGAATAGGAATTGAGGCCACATAATTGAAATAAAAATCTACAGCCTAAACTGCATTAGTTCTCTTGTCCAAAGCGCATCACGCCTGTCAGCAAGCTTATATTCATTGGCAGTACCCTGTGTCTTTATAGCAGGATTGGGGAAGTCAGTAAAACCATAGCTGAGAACTCATATTTTTCTCCCCATATTACTGTGATTCTCATGCTCAGCCAACATGACTGCCCTTAAGATATTTAATACTGAGATGGTAACATTTGCTCTCACAAGTCTTACTAATTGTTTGCCAGAAGCATAAAATACTTCAAGTAGCCTTCTGAGGGGAAAATGGGGGAGATGACTTCATGTTAGGACAAACCTTGGTCTGGCAGCAGCTCTTCCTCACAGGCGAGATCCTCCCTCCAGCTCTTCTAGTTGGACATGAGCTGGCAAACTGAGCTCATGAAGACTGGACTTCTCTTGGTCTCATTTCTAATTTGTGGAAAAGAAGCCATTTTAATATTCATTTTCCCTAGTGGTGTTGAAGGGCCATTTTAATGACAAGATTCTAGATTAACTGCCAGACAGGCACCATTCTCCCTCACGAGTAGTTGCTCAAACTTTTGTTTCATTTTTAAGACAGTGACTGTAGAGTCTCTTCTTCAGTCTTTTATAAAATGTAGTTAATAAAGTTGTTCATCTGAAGCCCCCTCCAAGCACAAGCATCGTTTAGCCCTCCAGTGGCTCCCTTTGATGGGGAAGAGGAATAATATTTACCTAATAAAGAGCTTCACAGGCTCTGCCATCATCCTCAGTTTTCTTTTTAGAGAAAATGCTTCGGCTTTGAAGAACCTCCTGTTTTCATGTGCGATTGTTTTCATGTGTAGAGCACAATGAGCTACAACAGAAATTGGAAAAGAAAGAGCGAGAATGTGATGCCAAGACCCAAGAGAAAGAAGAGATGATGCAGACCTTAAATAAAATGAAAGAGAAACTTGAAAAGGAGACCACAGAGCACAAGCAAGTCAAGCAGCAGGTGGCGGACCTCACGGCACAGCTCCAGGAGCTCAGCAGGGTGGGTCTTCCGCTCGGCTCGTGGGCAGCTGCCAAGGCCTCCCTGACCCTGGAGCCCCTCTCCCTAAGTAGACAACTTCTGACTGGGGGAACAAAATCTGCAACGGCTCAGGATTGATCACAACAGTTAGGAGACGCGTTCCCTCTGCTATTGCGTAGGTCAGGCAGCAGAGATTTGGGATGTGCGTTTTTAAATACTGTGCAAATCTTCCACCAAGAGCAAAGAAAATCACATTAGCTTCTTAAAATGAAAACTGATTTCATGAAAACGAGACTGTAGGATGGTACAAGAAATGAGAGAAATGCAGAGAAGCACTTGAATCTTGCATACAAAATGGTGACCCAATAGAGCCCACAAAGGCCCTAAAAAGTCCATTTGACTTAACCAATCCTTTAACCCCGTGGCCCCAACCCTTGGGCCATGGACCGGTACCATGGCCTATTAGGGCCTGTTAGGGACTGCTGCCTATTAGGGACCAGGCTCCAGAGCTCTGCTGCCCCCGACCCTGACTGTGGAAAAATTGTCTTCCATGAAAGCCGTCCTGGTGCCCGAAAGGTTGGGGACACTGCTTTAACCCCATGTTCTCAGAAATGTGAATTTCTCTATAATAGACATTTTAGGTAAAGTTATAGACTCTCAAAATCATCAATGAATTTACTTCTGCCATTGATCTTTTCTTTTCCTATTTTTATCTTTTCAGAGGGCTGTCTGTGCTTCAATCCCAGGTGGACCCTCACCTGGAGCCCCAGGGGGGCCCTTTCCTTCCTCTGTGCCTGGGTCTCTTCTTCCACCCCCACCTCTCATGGGTGGGATGCTCCCTCCTCCACCTCCACCTCCCCTTCCCCCAGGGGGCCCTCCTCCTCCACCAGGGCCTCCTCCCTTAGGGGGACTCATGCCACCTCCTGGTGCTCCAGTTGGTCTGGCACTCAAGAAGAAAAACATTCCTCAGCCCACAAATGCCCTGAAATCCTTCAACTGGTCTAAGCTGCCTGAGGTAAGCCATTTGTTCCAACTTTCCCTCTAATGGATAGCATTAGCAGCTCATTGTGCTGTCACTGAAAGGGAAAACAGCCCTGGCTATTAAATCATTTAATTTTCTAGTGTGGACTGAAGGTTCTCACTAGCTCTGATATTTAAATGATAAAGCTTCTGAAATAAATGATACGTTGTTTGCAACCAGCTCACTTTTGGTGTCTGTTAGGCTGAAAAATTTGGAATAGCAGTAGTTTTTAAGAATAGCAATGCCTGTTCTTTTTGTATATAACATAAACCATAGCACTTATTAACTTGGTGTTTCTAGAACAAACTGGAAGGAACAGTGTGGACCGAAATTGATGATTCAAAAGTCTTCAAAATTCTAGATCTTGAAGACCTGGAAAGGACTTTCTCTGCCTACCAAAGACAGCAGGTAACAACAGCATATGCCCTCTGGATGCCAAAAAAGTTAAAAAAAAAAAAAAAATCATGTGTTATGTATGATCCCTGGTCCATCTCCATGCTCGTGATCTCATAAGCATCTTAGTTCTAGGCTGTTTGGTCTACCTTGTTGTGTTCCCGCAAAGCAGCATCGTGTGCATGTCCACATATATGTCCAGGTGTTTTTCAGTTGTGTGTGAACAGTTGAAATTATGTAAGCTCCTTGTTAAGGAGCTTCATACTGTGGTATGTGTCCAAGACCTTGTTTCTGTTGGTACAAAGAATTCTGTATGTTATTATCACTTGTGTTTAGTCAAAATGGGTCACCAGGAGAAAATATTAGTAGGAGAGTTAGATAACTTATATTGTCACCTCTCAGTGTTTATTTATGAAGCCATTTTGGTTTCTCTGATCTTTAAAAAATATATATCAAATGGTAACTGTCAGAAGAAGAATGCTTTTTGAAATAGATAGAACACTTAGAAGTATGGGAGTTGGTAAATGGCTATAATTTGGCAGCTCAGCAGAACCTAGAGGGAAGTTTTAACTATATGTCATAAACACAGCAGACTCAGAATTGGGCTGTAAAGGCTGAGTGAGTGTGGAGGTGGCAGTGAGACAAAGAGAAGCTACTGAAGAGTGAGCAAAGCTATACCATAATTGTAGCAAGAACATGTGCTTGGTGCTTGGTGGCTGTCCACGTAGTGAGCATCACTATGTGAGCCCTGGTCACATCTGTGTGGTTCCTCTTGCTCCTCAAGAGGGCATCTTGATAGAGTCTCTTAAGGTTGAACGAGAAGAGATCGCAGCAAGGTGGCAGGTATGGAGAGTGTCAGAACAAAGAACACTCAGAGTAGGATTCCTGGAAAGGGAAGGATTGAGTCCAGGAGTGTGAGAAGAAAGATTCTTGAGGATGACTGAAGAAGAGGAATGATGAAGAAAGCAGAGTGCATCTTAAACAGGAATACACAAATGCTGAGCATTTTACAGGGGCTTTTTTTGGGCTTTACTGAGAGGCCCTTACCTTCCAGATGAATCATGTCCAGGGTGGAGCATCCTCAAACAAGCAGCAGACTTCCTAGTTGGCTCACTTGGCTTGTTTCCCAAGAAAAAGTGTCTCAGAAAAGAAATGCTAAGCACTAAGAGAAGGTAGACTGAGGGTGGGGAGAAACAAAAGCTAATTTTTTTTCCAAAATGGTCTTTGATGTGTCTGAAATGGGAGATGGGGGTAATATTTCACCAGAATATTTCACTGTGAGAGAGGGAAAGTTTCTCTACAGAATTTTTTTTTTTTTTTTTTTTTTGGAGACAGGCTCTCTCTGTCACCCAGGCTGGAGCATGATCATAGCTCACTGAAGCCTCAAACTCCTGGGCTCAAGCAGTCCTTCCACCTCAGCCTCGCAAAGTGCTAGAATTATAAGCATGAATCACTGCACCCAGCTGCAGTGCCTTTATGCTAGTTTAATAAAGTACGAAAATAGAGGTGATTGCCTGCCATGGTGACATGAACCCTTAAAACAGGACCCCTCAGCTGGGTGCCCACCCACCATAAGTAAGAAGTGAAACTTGTGCAGTGTTGTACAGACCAAATAAAGGAAAATGAAGAAAAGAAGATATGGCATTGTCCAATAGAAAGCTAGATACCTTATCTTTCAATGGACAAACAAAGGGTGTGTTTAGAGTCCTCACATAGCATGTGCTCTGACCAGACTCATTCCCGAATGGCTGCAACCTGCCTTTTCTCTCTCTCTGCTATCCCAGGATGGTGTCCCCTGGGCCTCGAGATGAGTCATGGGACATTCTTAGCAAGTTCCCTGGCAATTCAGATAATAATCTTCTGACCTGGGTATACATCCCATTACTTTCCCACTTCAGTTTCAGTTGCTAATGCTGGTTGCCTAAGATGAAGGTTTGGGAGCTTAGAGAAGTAAATTAAAGGAAGGAAAAGCATCAGTTACGCCAAATGATGCTATTCAAGTCCAAGCATGTGAGTTGCATTTATTATAAAGGCAGGTGGTTGAAAGACCTAAGTTTACAAGACTCATAATTAACTGGCTTTCAGCAGAAGGTGCAGAAGGATGCTGCCAAAATGCTCTGGGACAAATATGTGGACAGTTCTCAAGAGCTCTGGGAGACAAGATTGCAGGAAGCCTAGCGATTGGGTAATTGCCTCCTAGCAACCAACACTGTTTAAGTAATCAGGAAGCATTCCAATCAGAAGAGACCAGAACATTTCGGTTGTACTTACCACTAAGTAGAAAGTAAGTAGAATCAGTTGTGACTATATTTTCAATGGCACTTTATGGAGAAAAATTTCAACATACCTGTTCAACTTGAGTAATTCAAGTATATTTTCCTTTTGGTGCAAAAACCTGAGATGAGAATTTTTATACCATAATATATTTTCTAAATGAGGGTAATTTGAGCCATTTTATCAAATTTACTGAATGCTGAGAGAAAGAAAATCCAAAGATGAGGACATTCTAATTGGGTTATGTAGGGCACGATAAAGGGCACGGGATGCCTGTCATCTCATGACCAATGGAAACCTCAAAGACCTATGCCTTTCACCTCAGTCTTGACAATGCGTTATATGGTTCACCTGAACTGCACTCTTTTCTACTCCCAAGTTAATACTGGGAACCTTTTTTTTTTCATGGTGTCCCCCTCTTTCCTCCCTCCAGAATTATGAAACCCTTGTCAATTTCATGCAGTAGGCACCTTACACAGAGTAAGATTCTGAAAAAAATCTCAGCAATGTCAGATCAGTATAATTTAGGTGAATACTAAAGAATGACTCTTAGGGGATATATACATACCTACTTCACACACACATACAGATACATACACATACTTATATATATACATATATACTTGTGCACTTATAAACACATAAACTATGGTTGATTTGAGAAATATCGTATCATTAAAATTAGAACAGATATTTATAGTGTCTGCTTTGTATATGAAGTACTTCAAAGGATGCAAATGTTATTAAACTTTTGCATAGGCCCACAAGGTAACTTATGATATAAACACAGGAGAAAAATTTGTAAATAACCATAATATGGACTAAAAGATGATAATCAGTGTTAAGTGTTCATTACATTCCTGGTGCTGAGTATAATATACACAGTTCCAAACTCTTCAGCTCTAAGATTTAGTTCACAAGGAGCTCTTATACTTTTTTTTTTTTTATTTAATGCTCACCCCCAACTCTATGAAGTAGATATTATTCCTATTTTATAGGTAATAAAAATATGGCTTAGTGTGTATTTAGTGACTACAAAGTAGCATAATCCTCAGTTTTACTTTGCTTTTACTCCATGATTTTTTTTCATTATGAATATCAGACTTTGTGTAGGATTTTCTTTTAACTTCAGTTTTAAGAACAAGACCACTCCTATTCAGAATTTTTTTTTCGGTGCAAATATCAAAGGTGTGCAGAGCTGATTATGTAAGCTTATGTGCCACATGAAATAGAACTTAATAGCATGCATTTATTCCCCTACTCACATTCCAAAAGTTCATTTGAAAGTCAATTCCTTGACTCCCAGGACCTCTTTTTCTCATTGAAACTACATTATACATGATTCCAGGGCAGCCACGAAAGATTTATTTTAATACATAATGTAGCACATTTGCATACTAGTACTATTTCAGATACAATTAGCACATTGCATAGTAGTACTATTTCAGATACAATTAAATAACATTCATCTCCATTTTATGAGAAATTTTTATCCTGAGATGCTATAAATTTATTTCTCCCTATCCATGCAGTTGAATAGAAGAGAAATGAACTAAAGGTACTACATTTACCTAAAGGAAGTCATATTTCTATAGCCACAAATTAACAGCTCACTATCTCTTCCTTCCTCCTGGGCTTTGCCTAGGGACAGCCCTTCTTTCAGGATCCTATTATCAGCATTTTGTGTAATTTTTCAAAGCCTCTCTGCTCCAGAGTCCAACTTCCATGCTAATATGTAATATATAAGACATTTTGGGGGTTCCATTTAGAACATCCAGTGATATCTCCCAATTTTTTATAAATGGTCAAAGACTTTTCCTTTTCTGTTCTTTTTATATTTTTCATTATTCTGTATATCTAATTTCCCCATTGAAAATTAGATGGTTAGTTTCACATTGAAAATTAGATGATTTAGGATATTTATTTCAATAATTTTGGTCCTTAACCATGGCATAGGAAGGCTGAAGAATTGTAAATAGTGATTTTCTTAGGACCAAAGTATAAGTTCTATAACTAGGCTCTGGGGTAAGAGTTAGTCAAATACAGGGTTTTATATAAATATAGTATATGGATTTTTCTGGAGAGAAATCCCTCCCTTTTATCAGATTTACAAAGATACATCAACCTCACAAAGATTAAGAACCATTCATGTAAGGGTTATCGTATCTATGAAGTGTTGAGTCATTGTTTCGTTGTGGCACCCTATCCATAGCAATGTATCAGCACTGCTTCCTGAAAACGCAAGTCCTGACTTTCTATTTCAAGCCCATACCAAAAATCATCTGGAAAAGTCAGACCTCCTGTTAGGTGGAACCACATATAGGTGATAGGTGATTCTATAGTATTTGATCCAATCTGATAAGTATCTTTTGTTATTTCTCTCTTATTTTTGAAACTCATAAGCTTTGAGATTTTATTTATAATGTGTCAATTAACAGACCTTTAAAGAAGTGGAATCTTTACACCAACAATTAACCAAACTCTTGCTTGACAGTCTTCATCCCACCTCTGGGAAGATAAGATACTTACTTAGTTATTAACTGTTACACTTATGCTTCTGCTGGTTACAAGTGGGAGCTCTTGCCCAGCGGTTCTCTGGCTCCCCTGAAAGCAGAGCAAAAGGGGAATACTGGACTTGAGCATCAGCTTGAAAAATAAAATAACTGTATTATTGTAGCTTCCAAGGATGGAGCTGACAAATATGTGTCGGGTACTGTCAAAATGCTTTACATTCATTTACATTCGTTGTCACATTTAATCCTCACAATAATTATTCAATTGTTAGCCCATTTTACTCAGTCTCTCAGATGGAGACTGAGCCCCAAGCCTCACACCCAGGAAATGGCAATTCCCTGAATCTGTAGCTCTCTACACTAGAGGTCAGAAGTCTTAATTTCCTGACAGGGGAACTTAAAGTGTAGAATGAGTTGCTGGAGAACTTCATAAAAGTTTCATCTTTGAAGGCCAGACGGTGAGAGCAGGATCTAAATTTAACTAGCAACTTTCTCTTTAAGAGAAAAAAATAGGTTAAGATGACCTCATGGAGTTCATTTCACTGTGGTCTTTTCTGCCCTTGAAAGGAAACTGTTTTATAGCAAGAGTCCTAAGGAGCTTCGGAGTAGAAAAATTGACAGTTGTTACAGGGACAAAAGAAAACAAGGATATCAGAGGGACTGAAAGGTTTCTTGTAGTTATCAATTTATTTTTTAAATGCCATTCTAGAAAAGCAACCCCTCTGTGTATGGGCAGAGCAAGGGGAAGACACCTTCTGTCTCCCACTAGAAGAATTACATGAAACAGCTTATCTGTGTGAAATTGACCTTGGCAGTGCTGCCGAGACCAATGAGACCTTAAGGAATCTGCCGAGCAAATGCTGGTTGTGCAAGCTGTTGGCCCAAAAGCCGGGTGTGTTTGCACACTGAAGTTTTATTCATTCCAGCACTGTAAAAATACGCAACCAAAGCTGTGACTTTCTCACAATGTGTCAATTACCTCTTCTTCTTTCCCTTTTCCACTCCTAGTCTTTTCCAAAGACTGTTGCCAGAAGAGGCTGTTGACCTTGCATGCTTGAACAGCCCTGAGGCAGTTGGGACAGGGCCACCAGTGACCACACACCTGAACTTTTGGTTGTCTCTTAATTGCATGTTCTGGTTTTTTTCCTCATACCTACCTATAGCACCTACAGACATTGTTTGGACCCTACAGGGGTACTAAGGGTACTAAGAATTAATATTACTGACTGGGGTTGTTCAGCTTGTCCTTAATCCTTCCTTATGACACAAAAAGACAGGAGATTATTTCTACCAAAGTGACATGCTTTTCTTGTAGTACGTAACAATGGGAATAGTTTCCTCAAGTTGATGGAATTGATTGATAGTCTACTTCAAGTAAAAATCATCACATTGAGTAAATGGAGCCAGTGGTCATCTCAAAGAAGATTTGTTCCTTTCCCAGCTTGAGTCTTCCCGGGGTGTTTTAAGCCCTGTGCTTTTCTGATTTGCCACCATTGAAAACTGTACCGCAAATGTCACCTTCCTCAACCCTCAATGCTTCATACTGTGCTCTTACTTGTATCTTCCGCCAGACTTTCTCATCTTTATCAACTCTTGTTGATGATCTTAGGGACATAAGTCATCTCTTACACTGCATCACTGATTTCCTTGACTGCTCTGACTTGCCCTCATTTGTTGCTGTGATTTCTGAACTGCATGTATCTGATTTGCCTTTTCCATGCCTCTGCCATGGCTGTAGGATTTCTTTGTGAGCAATAACTCCAAGCAGGTAAGTGAGCTACTACCTAAACCTTGCTTAATATATGACTCCTTGGCTCACTCTAAGCTTGAAATTTCTTGGTTATCCAGTTTTTTTGTTTTATTTTGTTTTGTTTTTTAGATAGTATAATGCAATGCCTAGGTAATTCCACATTGGATTTCAACTCTTAACTGAGTATCTAGAGGTATGCCTGAAATTTCAGCACAGCAAGAGACAGGTGACATTTGATCACATGGTGCCTCAGGTTATAAATCTCATATTGCCTTTGTTTCCTAAACTGTTACACAGTTTTAGAGCTCTTTGGTTTCCTTACATTTTTCAAATGCCATAATATACTTTTTAATTGATCTTGACTGCTAATAAAATCAAACTTGCTGTTTATCAAGTTAGTCTGTGTTTCACTTTGAACTTTTTATTATTAATCGATTCCTCTGATGCCCAGCTTACTCAAACAGTATTTTACATATAATCGTTTAATGCCCATTCCAGCATAAATTATAACTGGCCATCAGTGCTTACGGATTTCTGTGTAGCAACAGAATGTGCAAATAGTGTTTTATTGTTAATTCTGGTAACCAAACTAATGCCTTGGACTGCCCATCCCCACTGTCCATCAGGCTGCAGGGTAATGAAAGGTACCATCTGGACTTGGGAGCTTCCTGTTGCACAAGAAGACGTTTGGGAGCTTTTATTGTTTAGCTTTTTTGAGTGCTCAGGATGCAAATGGTTCTGGGGTGAATGAACCCTGCAAATGGCTAGACCTGCGATGGCAAGCCTCAGCTGAGCTTGATTCATAGTGACAGTTCTTCTCTCTACAATCCATAGGAATTTAGGGGACAAAAGGAGGGCACCACTCGCTGATAATTATGCACGCTTAGCATCTTCAACTTAGAAGCACTTTGTTCTTCCAAATAATGCTTTTTCAAACGTGGGTGGTCGGCTTTTCTTACTGTTTCCCATTGCCAACTAGATTGTAGCCTTTGTTGCAGTTCCACCACCTCCCTGCACTCCCCACCTCCCCATCTCAGCTTCGCCTGTGTGCGTATGTATAGAGCATGTGTATATGTGTGTGTGTGTGTGAACAGAGAATGTAAAGGAAAAGTGTACGTATGAAGTCTGAATGTCACTGCTGGACTTTGATGGATGTCTCTCGTGCTCTTTACAGAAAGAAGCAGATGCCATTGATGACACACTGAGTTCCAAACTTAAAGTCAAAGAGCTTTCGGTGATTGATGGTCGGAGAGCTCAGAATTGCAACATCCTTCTCTCGAGGTATTGTTGATGTTGAATAAACATTTCTAGTGGGACCAGCGTTTCTAGTATGTGGTTCAAAACCACATGTTTGTAATTTTGTTTTAATTGTACCCTGCTGAGGTACAGTTCTTTGGATTCCCTTCTGTTAAAATGAGAACTCTTGGTGTTGACTTTCCCTGGTGGAATATATCAGAGCTGGATGCATACTTTCTTAGAGTTTAATTTCCACAGACAGAACATCCTAAGTTGATCTCTTCTTCCCAAAAGGCCTATAAAGTGAACTTGACTTTTATTTACACTTCTTGGCCTTAGAGATATGTTGGTGGTTGAGTACCGTTGTCACAGAATCAGGACCAAGATGAAAACTCTTTGTTTTACTTTGCTTTCTAACGTCACCTTTTTATATTTCAAAATTATCTGATATCATGATCTTTTCGAGCATTTTTATGGCAAAAAGGACATATAAATCTCAAACCTCAGTGAAATGCTAATTTTTTCAGTTTAGCCCTGTTCAGAAATCTTTCTCATAATTAGTGAACCATCACAATCTTGGAACTTGAAAAGAAAAATGGAAATTTGGGAGCCTGGAATCTGATTACAGCTTCTGGCAATATTGTCGGGTCATTCTAGGAATTTTAAATCTTTTCTGTATCTAGTTTCTTCTTTTTTCTAAAAGGTTCTTTCACATTAGGCAGAGACAATCTAATGCTTATGAGATGAATGAAGATGTAAAGAATCTTGAATGTTGGGGCTTTAAAGATAAGTTGCATTCTGGAAGGAATGTTGCATTTGCATTGAGGCTGGCATACACGGTGACTTCTCTTTCAGGGAGAGAAGAGGGAGAGTAGTAGTCCTTGTTATTTAGTTGGTCTTAGAACGAATTTCTTTTAACACAGAGCTGCTGCTTCATTTTCCCCGTAGAATCTTGATTTTTAGCCAGATATATATTTCTTTAGGGAGCAAACATTTCTATTAGTGAAAGAGAAATTGAACTTTGGTGAGATCCCGGAATTTTAATGCAACTGGTAAGTTAATATGAACCATCCTGTTAGCATTTCATTTCTGCCTCTGGCTGAAAGCTATGTAAATGGCCAAACCCTGTATTTATTCTGACTTTTGCTCCATGAAACATGCTTAGGTTAGATAAAATATCTATCTGCCTTAGGAAGATACCATTGAAAATAATTTCAAGGTCTACTTACTTTTCTTCTACAGTAGTCCCGCTTATCTGTGGTTTTGCTTTCCAAGGTTTCAGTTACCTGTGGTATAGTACAATAAGATATTTTGAGGTGGGGGGGACCCTGTATTCACATAACTTTTATTACAGTATTTTGTTACAATTGCTCTATTTTTTTACTATTGTTGTTAATCTCTTACTGTGCCTAATTTATAAGTTAAACTTTGTCATAGGTGTGTATAATATGTATAGAAAAAAACATAGTACTGTATAAACAGGGTTCAGTACTATCAACGGTTTCAAGCATCCACTGGGGGTCTTGGAATGTACCCCCTGTGGGCAAGGGGGGACTACTGTACAGTGTGTACAATGTGTTTCCTTACCTTTTTATAAATAATATTCTTGATACCAAAATTAAATGAAGATTTGAGGAAAGTTATGGATTTTTTTTAAATCTTAGATTTTTGCCCTATATTTTCTGTTCATGCAGCCCAGATGAACACTTTAAAACACCTTGACAAAGGGAGCTATCATTCTGAATTTCTGTAGTGTTGAAATGCTTATTGAGTAAAAACCATGACCTAGTTCTTCATAGACAGATTATTCAGTACTAAATGCCAACTCGGGTAATTACACTAGTTATAGCTAAGGTACAACTCTTTCTGGCAAATTTTCCATCCCATTATTGAATTATTACATATTTGTGGGATGTAATTCCCTCATTCCCTCAAAAGTATCAGCGCCTAAGGTGACTTAGAACTTTAATATGTCTAAACTCTGTTTAGAAGACAGTTTTAAGAACTGGCCTCATACCTGTTAGATTATCTATTAAAATCCAATTTAATGAATAAATGTTATTATACTATGAGCACAATGAAAAAGTGTGTTGTGTGTAACAAAGTGATTTTGAGTCCCAGTTGACCTTATGGTATTTGGCCTTATTGATCAGGTTCTAAAACCTTCTCTCCCACAGAGGATTCAGTACCACATCCTTTTCTGCTCAGTGGTCAGTTTTACTCTTTCTTCAGGAATACGCAGACTGACATTTTAAACGGGTTGTGGTAAAAGTGCAAGAAATTAAGCAGATTTAATTTCAATTTATATTTTATTTAGTTTTTTAACCAGTCAGCAGTTTACCTTTCATTCTCCCTTTTTCACTGGCAATTCATTACTATGCACAAAAGGAGCTAGGGGCTTAAAGGAGGGGAGAGATATATGAAAGTGTGTTTGATACTTTTTTCTTAGACAGTCACCACTTTGGAGCATTAATTTGCCTGGCACTGGGCTGGGTGCCATAGGACATACTAAAACTTAATAGTTAGGCATGCTGGCACAATCCTATAATCCCAACACTTCGAGAGGCTGAGATAGGAGGATTGCTCGAGCTCAGGAGTTCAAGACCAGCCTGGGCAATGCTGCAAGACCCCATCTCAAAAAATAAAAAATAAATAACAAGACTTAAGATGGTGTTGCTGGTATTGAAAGCTCATGGCTAATTGGAGAAGAAAAATGGCACATGTGAGAAGACCTGTGAACAATTCAGGGCTTACACTGGTCTGGCTGGAAGGACATAGGGAGCCCAGCCATGTGAGAGAGGGGTGCCATCAGGGTTTACCAGAGAAAGTGGGCCTCAAAATGCAAGAACCATTACATGGATTACATGGACGGAGGGGATGGAGAACTTAGTTTCAAGGATGCATGCAGCAGCAGCAAGGACACAAGAGGGGTCTAAGCATAGCTGATAAAGACAGCCCTGTGATCACAGCAGGGAATTACTGATTAGATTGAATGAAACCAGGCAGGAGAGCCTGAGAGTCACTCATACTAGTTATATTGTATTGGTTGTGCCTTTATAATGGCAGCCTAGGGTCAAGTCATAACCTCTTCATCTATAAAATGGAGATCATGAAAGTAGTAGCCTTGCAGTGGGCTTGTGAGAATTCGTCCTCGTACGTGTAAAGCCCCTGGCAGAGTGCCTACATGTGCTAGCTGCCGGTTAATGCCTGTTTATGTATCCATGGGATCAGGAATCTGGGCAATTTGTTAAGGAGGAGAACAGTGTGTGGCTTTTTTAAATAAGGTTTTGAGTTTGGTCTCTCAGGGGTTTGCAGGACAAGTTGGAAGGGGTCGAAAGCTGGACTCCTAGCCATCAGATAGGAGTGTCTTTCTGTTGTCCAGGTGAGACCCAATGAGGGACAGCCTTGAGAGAGATGAAGAAACCCTCGGTTGAACTTAAAGACTGATTTTGTGCTTGGGGACAACGAATAGGAATGTTTCAAAGATGATGTCAAGATTTCCTACCTTTCCATACTTACTGTCATTCTTCTTTTCTGCTTATTTCATTCCGAAAGGTTGGCGAACCTCTCTATTACTTATCTTGCTGACGAGTGATTGATTTACCAGCAATGCAGTCTTTACACCATGATGAAAGTAGTCCACCATGATGAAAGCCTATGGTGTATTCCATGGGCTGTATTATAATGAGCGCTTGTGTCCACAGTATTGGTTATGCCTTAAAGTTCTCTCTCACATTCTTCAAATGTTAGAGGGCCCTTTGGTCGGGGGCACCTGCACAGCTTTGTCTGGAGCCAACCAGGCAGTTTGAAAGAGGCCATGTAGGGAGACGATACAGCTCACCTCGTGCCTGAGTGAGTGGGGTGTTTACAGCGTGAGGCCTGGAAGGTGTGAGTTTGAATGGGGAGCTCCAGGGCGCCAGGGACTGTGCCTGTCACAAACTTCAGAAGAATATGGAATGGACATGATGTACCTTAAAATGAAAATTCATTCCTTAAGCCCTCGGCAGAGTAAGCAACTTTTCTACACATGTATATGGATGATGTAGCAATTTAAAACTCACTGCTTTATTTCCTAAAACAGACCTCTTCCCTTCAAAAAAAGAAGAGAAAAAGAAACTTGGAAACAGATTTATATTGCAAAATGAACCCACCTAAGACACAGTTTTATGAAGTGTTCTACCATTCTTTTTTTCCAGATGCTCACTTAACATGGCAGCCTGGGTGTAGTAAACCACAAAAAGCTACTTTAAAGTGGGGGGATTTGGCTTAAATCCACTGAAGCAGAGCTAAGGCTGATCTAGCCATCCATCCCTAATTTATTTTAATTATGTCTGGATGTTCCAATTCTCTTGGCAAATTGTTGAAATATTTGAGTAGAGCAAGGTAGAGTTAAATACTGTTTTAAGATGGCTGATTTGCTTCCTGCCTTGTAAAGAAAGTTGGAGTGGATGTCTCAAAAGTTGCCACCCTCCAGCGCACCAGAACACTGCCAAGCTTTAAAAGCAATTAAAAGGTTAGAATTGGTAGGGTCCTTAAATTACAGAGATTAGAGACTCATTCTGTGGATGACAGATGATACTAAGAACTCTGCAACCTATAGAACTGTCCCCGAGGGCGGGTACCCTTCTCCTCTTTCCCCCAAGGTAGGGTTTCTTTGTCTGATCCAGCAGGCCACATGCATGGCTTTACATTGACAGGTAGGTTTTCTTAAGTACTATCCATTAAAGTCTCAAGTCTCTTTGTGGGCCACATTAAGAGAAACCAAAATTGTTGTGAATTAGAGCTAGTGTTTAGTCCAGACAGCCTCTGGGGGTTAAGAAGCATAAATATATACAATTTCAAAAGCAAGAAGTTCTGCAGTCCATATGGGGAGCTAATGAAATGCAAATCTGATACTCCAAGTGTTGTTCTCACTCTGATTTTCAACTCCTTTTCTTTTAAATGCAAAACAGAAGGACTCAGTAGAACTACACCATAAAATGGTTTCTTCAGCTTGGTGTGAAAAGGACACAGAACTAATTTGTTTTTTTCTTATAAGCGGAGCTCTTTTCCTGATATAGATGTTTCCACAGCCAGTTGGTTTTCATTAGTGGCAGTTTCAACCTTCTCACTTGTTACTGGTCCTTGGCTCTGCATGGCCGCTCGTTGGTGTTTGCTCTTAAATCGGCTCGCGCCTTTCAGTGTCTTGGAATCTTGGGCTACCTAGGGCCTGTGCAGTTGAGACTTTGATGCTGTGATACAGCTTTTTCCTCGTTGTGTACTTTATCCGTGCCAACTTAGCTAAACTAGTCCATTTAAGTGTGGGGATTTCCTATCATGATGTTATGGCGAATGAACATGTTTATGATTGTCAGGCAGTGATTGTCCCAAGAATGACTAAAACCATCTGGAGAAGTCTGCCAGGAACAAGGTCACTATACACCGCACAGAGTTTATGACAGTACCACGACTCCAACAAGGTGATAGAACAGGTCTTATTTGTTAACACGGACAATCTGGCACTTTGCCTAGAATGCTATATTTGGATTTGAGGACGTGAAATTGAAGACAGTGGTATTTGTACGACAGGATTCCCAAATTTCTTCCTTCTCTTTCTTACTGGCACATGAAACAACATTCAGTTTAAATAGCAGGGCAGATGGTTTTAACAAAATCGTGTCTAAAATCTGGAGAAAAGGACAAGGCAGAGGCGTGCACAGTGGGGTGTGGCTCATCCAGCTTTCCCGGGAGGTTCTTTGCTCTTCCTGCTGCCTTCGAGTCTACACTTCCACCTGGTCGGCCCTCAGAGCTGTCTGTGAGACCGTGGCTGAGCGTGTGCTTTATATACCTTTATGTCTTCAGTGTTTCAGTCGATCATCTGATTCTCCCAAAGATTATAATCCCCTTTAAAATAAGGACCACATCTTCTAATTCCTTTTTAATACTCCCAGGCCTGATGGGGGCATCATATACAGAAAGGAAACCCAGGTGAAATAATGGGTGTGAGAGTGCTTTGGGAAGTGTTCACAGTAACCCTGTTACGCACTATTTAATGGTCTTTTAGCTGTGTGTGAATATTAAGGTTATGAAAGGACTGCTACTTTTTCTTCTGGTATATAAACTCTTCCCTGTAGGGTATACGTGGTTTATTGAACGCTTTCTATGGACAGGAGCTATTCTAAGCACTTTAGGTGCGTTAATTTACTTAATCTTCACATGTGCACACACAAACACAAAAAATCCATTTTGAGGGGATGTAGTTATTCTTATTCCTATTTTACAGTTGAGGAAACTCGAGTCTTAATAAAAAGTTTTTACGGTCACATTGACCACGAAGTGTCAGAGCCAGGACTGGGGCCCAACCTGTCTGATACCAAAGCTCCTACGTTCAAAAGTTGCACGTGCCATGTGTACATGTTGCTCTATATTTGTGTGTTTATGTCTTTATCTTCCAGTCCTAAATATGATTCTTATTGAATAGCATAGACTAAAAGAATAGATCAAGTGATGTTAATATGTCACATTAGTGGTAGGTTATAAGGAAGTACGATTTTAAAAATAAGTGTGGGTCTAATGCTTACAAATAGAACAAAAAAATGATTCTATCGTCACAGCTAATACTGTGATTAAGATTTTTTTGTCCTGGTTAAAACTCTTGTTATACCTAATAAAAACTCATTTTTACAAGTGTGTTTTAATTTCATGACTTATGTAATGTTTTATAGTCAACACTTTGTTCTGACTTAAGACACAAATTTCTAATTAAGACAGAAAAACAAAAAACAGATTTGTGTTTTAGCTTAAATCCTTCCCCATGAAATAGTAACTGGATAAGCAATATTTGTAAAAAGAGTTTGGGATTAGCAATCAACTCTTGGGTTTGTGGCTGCTGTCATTTCTTGTGTTCGACTATGGGCAGATCAGTTGGCCATTCTGAGCCTCAGTTTTTCACTCTATTAAAAAAAAATATGACCATTACAGTTATTTTGAGAATTAAATAAAATATGTGAAAAACCTCTCAACTGTGAAGGGCTTATATTAATTGTTGTTCAACTTTTAAACAATAATATATAGTTTCTAAACTTCTCACAATCCATTGTTTACCTTACAGCAAACTTTAAACATGCCTGACATTAAACAGGTCAGAAATTTAGTTCTGTCCTCTCACCTGCAATTCATGGACACTATATATAAAAGAAAACAGTTGTGTGTGAGTGTTTCCCCTATTTCTGACCTTCCAATCCCTTGCTTAAGGAAACTAAACCATAGAACATAGCAGCTTTGTTCTCTGTGTCAGCAGAGCATTACAAAGCCCTGAAAGAATGTTAAAGCAGTTTCAAAATCCTATTTTTAGGTGCAGTATTGTCAAGAAATAAGCTTTCACTGAGAGATTTTGAGAAAAACAGTACTTGAAAGTCAGCAGCTGAAGTAGCAAAGTGAATTATCTTGTGTTAAATTTTAGTACTCAAACCAATACTGTTAACCACCAAATAAAATATTCTTTCTCCAGGTTGAAATTATCCAATGATGAAATCAAACGGGCAATTCTAACAATGGATGAACAAGAAGATCTGCCCAAGGACATGTTGGAACAGGTGAGCTGCCAGACATGTCTCAGAGTGTAAGTGACAACTGACTTCAACAGGGAGTGGGATATTGAGAAAACCCGGTTGTTGATAGTAGATCACTTCCTCCTCTCTGAATCGAGGAGGTTGAACCAAGCTTCCACACAGCTCCACTGGGAGACTTTACAACCGTATTCTCTCACTGTTCTCCAAAATGATGGGTAAAAAGGCAGTTTGTGAGTTTGTCAAATGCTTGAGACCCACAATGCCAGATTTTGTCCTTTAAGCTACAATTAAGTTATCATGCCTTAATAAGTCATGTACGTCTAGTGTTAGGAGAAAACCTCTATCTCACAGGAATATCGAGATTCTCACTAGCACTGTGAGGTCACACGCTGTACCACATAAACTGATTGAGTACTAAATTCTTCATACGATTTGTGTCTTCATCTTGGCTTACCGTTCCCACAACCACAAAAGCCACCATTAAACCCCCAGCACTATCATCTGTATCTAAATACGTGTATATGTCATAAAGTGGGTTGTAAATTTCTTGGGGCTAAGTAGCATCTCTGTATGTTGCATGGCCCCTATTTATGTCATAAATGGCAGCAGGTATGGGATTTACGGCAGTCGATACACATCTTTGTCTGTGGCATTTGAATGTAGTTTTTATTAGCCACGGCCAAGCAGCCAGTCTAATGTGGCAACCTGGTCCCTCTTGACGCGGTATTTCCATAGCATTTCTGTTCAGGCACTCTGACCACGCCATGTGTTGCTCAGCAGCTTTGTTCACCTCTCCCCCAGATGACAGTGTTGTTGAATTAGCACATGTTTCAGGGATTATCACCTATCTCTGCCCCCTGCCCCTAAATTTTTTAGGTCTGGCCTAAATTTTTCTGTGCCTTGTGGTGTTAGTCTCAGAATGTGCTAGACTATTCCCTCTTCCTGTCTCACCATCCTCAGGATAGAATCACTTTGAGTGATTTTGGTCCAGAGGGCCACATTTGTTAGAGCCAGGTCCACTTAAGGCCGACATGGACACTAGCAACCACGATTCTAGGCTGTGCCCGAGGTCTTATCTGTAGGTATGCTTGGCTCCAAGGGCAGGGGAGAAGGGTATTTTGTGCTAGCACTGTTCCTGGGTGTCGAGGCTGCTCTGGATGGAGTGCTTGTCTGTCTGCGTGTGCATTTTTCCTGGTTCTCACTGATGTCTTCGAGAGTCTCAGACTCAACACAGGAGTGATGTGTGCAGCATCACCCCCAAATGGGTCTGGCCTTCCCTGCAACCTCTACTGCTGGAATTGTCCTGGGTAAAAAACCCTCAAACTTAGCAGTAGAAGAACTTTCCATACTGCCCTTTAAAGGTTTGATTTAATTATCATAAATAGTTAATGACTGTTTTCAAGTCTCTTGGGTTGTTCCATGTACGACTGGTTTAGAAGTATTCCGTAAATCTGAAATTCATTTGGTAGAGCGTTCTCTAGCTCCTCCACTCAGTCTTATTCCCACACCGTGTACCAGTCAACACAGTCTCTGCCCTGGGAGAGTGGAGCCCCTTCCCTGTCCCTCTCTGGCTCCCAGGTGACCCTGCGTTCGAGTCACCTGCATCCGATGTTGCTAACCCAGAATGGAAAACTATGTGCAAAGCTGCTTTAGTCCTTCTGCCTTAAGCCCCTAACGACAAGGTTGTATGTTTAAAATTCCACAAGGTCTGTTTACTATGAAATTGTGTCCAGCAAAATTCTTCCTTGAGGGAAAGGATTTCAAAATCTTGCCAAAAGGGCTTGCAGTGCAAATAGAATGTACTTCAAATAAATACAAGAAAGAAAACCAATCTACTGAAGCAGATTCTGGCCAAGTAGAATATTTTTTGACCTGGCCTTTCATGATAATTCTGCATGTGTCTTGCTCTCTGGTCACATCCCACACTCTTTCTTTTCCTCCTTGTTTTCCCATTCGTTCTCTGCTTCCTTTTCCTCTGTACAACACTGTTCTCAGACAAGTGTTGATGCCAGCACTCCCTTACTCCTATTTATGGCTTGCATTTGGGCCACATTCATTCCTTCCTCTCCTGCTGCTTATAGCTGCTGGGCTCAGATCTCAGATGAGATCTAGAATGCATATCTTCCTTCTTATTCCCAGGTGTTTGCCTAATTCTCCATTCCTCTCTTAGAACAGTCCATCACACAACTGTCCTGAGAGCGGACTGAGACTTTAGCATGTGCTCTTGAAAGTAACAAAAGAGCTGCAGTGACTGTGTTACCCTGAATAGGGGCCGGTGGGCTCAGTACAGCTAGCCAATGTTCATGGAAGCCTGTACACATTCCCTCCTGTTCACGCTTGTGCAGTCTGTTTTCCTTACCTCCCTAGAGCTGTTCTCAGTGTGGGCATTCACAGTTTCCTTGTTGCCAAAGCCAGGGGGGCACCTTGTGGTTCTCATCTTTCCTGGTTTCCTGGTGGTATGTGGCCGCTTGCTCCACGATGAAACTCTTTCTCCCTGGGCCCCAGGTGTGCTTTGTAGGCCTCTCTGGCTTTACCTCCGTGGCCTCCTTTGAAGACTTCTTCTGTTCTTGTCCTTGTCACTTGAATGCTGGTTCTTCACAGCTCGGCTCTTTTTCTCTTGGTGGTTTCCTCTGCTTAGTTCACTCACATCCATGCCTTTGGTGACCTACCTGTTAACAACCAACACCAATGCTTCATCTTCTAAACAGATCTCTTTAGGCTTTGAGACCCATTTGTCCAACTGCCTGCTAGAAATCACTGCTTGGTTCTCTTGAGAGTATTTCAAGCACTAAACTCAACTTCCTCTAGAAACTCCACCTACATCATCTCCTCCTGGGCTCTCTGTTACATTCTGTGTACGTTCTTGCCTAAGCCAGAATCCCAAGAGCCTCATCTTTGACTCTTCCTCCCTCAAAGACCAAAGCCCATCCATCAAGTCAGGCCTATTCCATTTAAACCTCCTTAATAGCTCTAGAGTCAGTCCACTGTCCCTACCCAATCCAGGCCACCCTCATCTCTCACCTGAGTCATTGTATCAACCATGTAATCCTGACCCCCTAACATTTTTAGCCTTTTCTTTCTCCATTTTTGTAAGGTGCAGTGATTTTTTTTTTTTAAATGCAAACTCCTTCTCCTACATAACATTTTTCAGGTATATCCTAGTGCCCCCAAAATAAAGACTGAGCTTCTTATAATTCCACTGCTACTCCCTGCCCTTGCCTACCCCTCCCACTGCCATTCCCCCCACTCTTTTACCCACGTAAATGCTGTGCTGCCCATTCCAAACCCCGGCATGTGATGCGCACATTGCCTGGAACATATTTCCAGCCTCACACCACTTTCCTATAATTCCTCATGCCTCCTTCTCTATAATTCTTTTTTTTTTTTATGCTGGTGGCACCCAAACTAATTGCCTTTTCTGAGGTCCCTTGGTAAAATCCAACAAACATTTGAAAACCTATTAAATGGACTACCCAATTCCAGGGGTATCTAGAAAATAGTATGCATGCACAGGCCTGTGCATACACATATACATGTGGTTGTATCTTGAAATCAGACACATACAGAAAGACTTTTTCAACTTTAAATATTGTTGCTATTTATCCCACATCTATGCTCATTTTTTCCTCCAAAATAAAATATGGAATCAAAAACATCAAATCCCACTGTGTTCCTCTCATCCAACTCTACGCAGAGCAAAAAAGTAGATGGACTTAGATAAAACAGAAAAATAAGAAAATTGAATGGCATTATCAATTCCAGTGTGATGTAATAGAAAAAAGCATAGAGCTGGAAGTCAAGAGACCTAGGTTCTATTTCTAATGATTACACAGATTTTTGTTATAATCTTGGGTGAGTTGTTTGATCTCCCTGGACCCCAGTTGTATCATCTTCTAATGAGAGATTGAATCTCTGAGGTCCTTCTAATCGTCTGTGCAAGTGGGTCCTGGTAGAGAACTTCCACAAGTCTAATTTGAGAGGCCATGGAGAACAGAAAGGTACCAGGAGTGAGTCTTATACCAATTTAACTACTTTCAAGTAAAAATGGGAAAGATTTAATAATTTCTATTGTATCTTGACCTGTGAACAGAACTTATAAACAAAAGTTAAAATTTTATCTTGGGGCAAATGAACTAAAAGGGTGAAAAATTACTGCAGCTATTTAAGTTATAAACCTCAGTTTTAATATTTGTGTGTACTTTTTAGCTTTTGAAATTTGTTCCTGAAAAAAGTGACATTGACCTGTTGGAAGAACATAAACACGAACTGGATCGGATGGCCAAGGCTGATAGATTCCTCTTTGAGATGAGCCGGTAAGTTTGAAGATGTTTCAAATGTAAAGATGCCCTTACCTTTCCAAGTGTCATGAATTGTAATTTTCGATTCATGTTAAATTGTTTGGGCCAATTAACCTGGCTTAACTTAGTCTTCTCAAGTCTGAGCTGTGTGGAATTAGATAGTTTTTGTTTAAGTGAGTTCTTGCCCGTCGGGGCGCCAGGGTCGGGGTGTCTTCACAACTGTTTCTATTGCTGGGCCTCTTGGGCTCATGTGCTTTGGCATAATCAAGTCAGACCTTTTCCTGGTTCCAGTCAGTGCCATTTTCCTCACCACTTTGATTTCTTGGGTTACTATCTCATGCTTCCTAGTAGCTCAGCCTCTCAAGGTGGTTACAAAATGGAAGGATAAAAAAAGAAGGTCAGACTTTGGCAATGTCAGCACAAGCCCACACAACTGAAGAGCCAGAGTCTGCACGGCAAACCATGACATGTGCAGACATCAGTAATCAATCAAGGCACTCTTCCCACACAGCCTTGGCAGGCTAGCTGGACCCTCCTCCAGAAAGCCCTGAGGCAGCCACTGCTTCGTAATTGGGTTTGGCATGTCAGCGAGTGTAGCTGCCAGCCCAGGCCTATCAGATTGACTCCGCGTTAGAGAAGGATCAGTGGTCCTGGAACTCTCGGTGGAGCTCAGGGCAGAGCTCTTCTCTGAAGGAGCAGAGAGGGTGCTAACCAAAGAAAAGAGAGGTTTGGGGACAGGAGTGAGAAGAGGACAGTATGGTGAAGGACACTGGAGACAAGTTTTTACTTCAAAAGGTAAAAGTGGAAAGTGAAGAAACTTGGGAGAAGTGTAGGAAACTGTCACTCATTTGCAGTAGGTTGGGGAGTCTTTCTTTCCATTTTCACTCCCTTTTCTCTTCTGTGTCCAAAAGAGCTTCTGGGACTCTGAGGGAGGGGTGGGACCTTTAGCCAGCAGCAGCCAGCTCCCACTTTCTGTTAGCAGTTGCCTTATTTGATTGGAGCTAAAGACTGTATTGCAGTTGCCTAGATACCCACCTTAGGGCAGACTGAAATGGGCTCTCCAGGTCAAATTGGCCACGTGCCCTGTGTTCCTGTTGGTGAGAAGAGCTATCGTGTGCACGTGTGTTGCGGAGGCGCTCCAAGGTACCTGCGCCTCCATGGCTAATAAGTGAACATAGCCATGTTAAGTGAATATTAAGTAGTCCATGCTTGCTCTTACAGAATTAATCATTATCAGCAAAGACTGCAATCGCTGTACTTCAAAAAGAAGTTTGCAGAGCGCGTGGCGGAAGTGAAACCTAAAGTGGAAGGTAAAGTCAAGCCGCCTAGATTGGAAATGATTTTTGTCATTAGTACCCATTTACAAGTGCAATCCAAGTGCATACAGTAAACAGGATCCCTTTGGAGATCTGCTTGAAATCTTTTGAAAATCTGATGGATAATTACTTAAGGTCAGCTTGGTGTGCTGGCCTGGCCTGGGCTCTGGGCTCACAGCACACTTCCTGGGTTCCCCTGCAGGGCTGGACTTTTAACGACATGGGTGTTGGTGAGAAATTAATTCGTCTGCTGCTAGCATCAAACCTGTAATTAGCTTTCTTACCACAGGGCCTTAGTAGATTTTTTTCAAGGAAGAGTTGAGGCTGTTAAGTTTTTAAATGTTTGACGTGGAGAGCACAGCCACAGGACACAGGCCGGAGTGTGCTTGAGCGTTGATCCCTGTTGTGACATGTAACAAAGCTATAATGTGTAACAAATCTGACCAGTTTTCTATAAGGGGAATTGATCAGTAATCCTGTTGATCTGACTCACACCAGGCAAGTAAGTGTCTACAAACAAATGTTGGAAATGGAGTCGCTATTTTATGTACTCTTCAATGTTTGAGGTTGGCAAGTTAGCCAAGGAAAGGCCTGAGAAAGTGCAGGACTTTGCACCTGTCTGTGGGTATCGTTAACAACTTTATCTGGTTCCCCATCCTCTTGCTTCTGGTTTAGGTGTTTTGAAAGTGCTCCCTGGTAGTCTCATAATCCAGTCTTACATCTTCAATGTCTGTTACTAGGGATGTGGATTTAGGGTGGGTATCATTGAAAAGGCTTGGTTGTAGTACTTGTGTTTTTATGTGTTTTGTTTTGAAGCAATTCGTTCTGGCTCAGAAGAAGTGTTTAGGAGTGGCGCCCTCAAGCAGTTGCTAGAGGTGGTTTTGGCATTTGGAAATTATATGAATAAAGGCCAAAGAGGGAATGCATACGGATTCAAGATCTCCAGCCTAAATAAGATAGCCGACACAAAATCCAGTATTGACAAGTAAGTATGGGGGAATCCAGGCACTTAGGTGAGGGCTCAGATTTGTCCCCTCTGGTCCTCCCTGGGCTCCGTGACACTGCAGGCTTCAGTCTGAACGTCCTTCTCACTTCTCTCTTCCCTTCTCCGACATTGACTCTTCTCTGACCTCTCTCATAACCACATGTATCCCCCAAGTTCCTGTTGAACCAATTGTCCTTCATCCATCTTCAGTCCACAGGGACATCATCTATTCCAAGGGTTTTGTTTTTTAGTCCTGCCTTTTAAAAGAAAAAACAATTTTTTTGGTAAACCTTTTATTATAATGTACTCAAAAGAGGTCAGTAATCATAAATGTAGAGCTTGATGAATTTCCACAAATTGAACACACCTGAATGAATTAAAAGCACCCAGATCAAGAAACAGAACATTACCAGCGCTCTGGAAGTCTCCTCACAACCCCTATCAGCCACTCCTCCTCTACAGAAAACTGTGTCCCAGAGAAAAGAAAAAAACCGATAGTCAATGCTGGAATGTGAAACTTACTGGGTTTTTAAGTTATGTTTTCCTTTATATGTTGGAGCCAGCAGCTATAGCAAAAAATACTATGATGTATAAATAAATGCGTTTTGGCTCTTAGTATTCAGCTGCTCATCCCACAACACATTAAAATGCTTCCTAGAAAGTGTACAACACTGCATTTTAGGTCAACAGATTCTCATTAGAGAGACCGAGATGTGAAAACGCTCTTGTTTCATTAACAGGTAGGGTCATTAGGCATATTAACTCCAGTTTCCCTGAGATCTTTGTTTCTGTGAGGTTCTCACTGACTTCAAAGGGACTTGCACAATTGTTTCTAAGGTAGGCTTCTCTGTACCCAGATTCCTTTTAGAAACGTGGGCTGTTCACCCTAGTTATTGCTAACTAATGAGGCTTTTTACCCTATATTTTCTATAGGGTTCATGAAGCATAGTGTTCTGGCAACCCTGTATTCATCCTAGAAGAAATAAGTAATGTGTTAATTTGTTATGTTTGCATCATGTAGATGTAGATTAATGAAGAGCAGCTGTTGTGTTATAGCTCTTTAATGTAAGCACTTGATCCTTCTCGGAGCGCTTTCACATTTGATTGTCGCAACAGCCTGTGAAATACACAAGCCAAATGCTGTTATCAACTGCTGTCAGATAAACTGAGGCAGAGTCAAGTGGCTCATTTAGCTTGCCTAAGGTTGTAACGAGCAAGATATTTGGCCTTGTAGGTATTTGGTACCTGTTCTGTTGGTCTGTACACAGCTGTACTCTTAACCAACAGATGGATCTTATTTGGAAATTGTAGTGGGGAACTAGGGGACTGGCAGATCTTATTTACATATAAAAGCAGCCACTTTTTTAAGGAAGGTGTTTTGCACACACGTACACACACGAAAGTGAATCACCAATCCCCTGGCACTTCCTACGTGATTATCTGCTTATTTATTGAGGTTACTACAGAATTTATATAACGTACAAGCCTTTTCAGAAGAATGAAATAAAAGTATTTCTGATCATTCTTTTTCCTCTTTTTCCTAGCTTTACTATTATATTTGGTTCTCAAATGTAACACCCATGTCTTACAAACCAAGCAGAGTGCCTTGCCAGTAAGCAGTCACGCCTTCAGTGTTGTTCAATTGCATCTAAATCGGCATAACAGGTGGACAGTCAGCGTGAAGGGTGCATTCACTCAGTGTTGAAGGCTCAGTTACTGGTAACAACCAGGGAATAATCAGATGTGTGGCTGTTTAGTTGTTCATTCTTCAAGAATTTGTGTTTACTCAAATGAGGTATCATTTGGATAGCAAACAAATGGGTAAGATCTGATCTGGTTTTGAGCCTTTCTAATTCATTCTTCTGAAAAGGCTTGTACATTATATAAATTCTGTAGTAACCTCCAAAGCATATATAATTAAGTAAATTAATTGAAATGTCTCTAAATAACAAAGCATTTCTCTAAAATAATGGAAAAAAATAGCATTACTCTTTCTTGCGATGGTAGCTAGCAGTTTGCTCCCTCCCCTGTCATCTTAGGTGAGAGGGACATGGGCAGACAGGTAGGTTCTGTGAATAGCAAAACCGAAACGGAAGGATGCAGCTGAACATCTGAAAATAAGTCATTAGAATTATTGGCCACTGTTTTGTACTGATGGGCCATTGTTTTCTAATTATTGAGAGTAAGAAAAATGAAAAATATTTTTAAAATGTGAGTCAGGTAACTCAGAAGCAGGATTGCACTCTCTGTGAAACCACAAGGGTAACTAGAAATGGTTTTCACTGTCATGGAAAAGAAAATTGTTTGAGAAGTCTGATTTATTTTGGTTAGAGGTGGGTGGGAGTGTTGTGATTTAGCATTTTGAATTAGCATACTGCCTAAATCATGAAAATGGTTTAAAGAAATCCATTTGTATCTTCCCGATTATGATAACTTCAGTAGATTTGTAGTTCGTGATCCTGGCTGCATGTTAGAGTCACCAGGGAGTTTTTTAAAAATACCCACGACTGGCTCCACCTCATTCCAATTAAATGAATCTCCAGGGTTGGCCCAGGCATCTGGAGTCCAGGTGATTGCAAGTGCAGTGCATTCGGTGACAGTGGGACCAGACTAACACAGCTTCGCCTAATAGATACTGTTATCAGACGCCCGCCTTTTCAGTCCAGGTCAGGCAGAGTTCAGCCCTGTCACCAGCGCAGAGGGAGCTGGCACAGCCAACTGCTGTAACTACTAAGGCGTATGCAGTTAGGAGCTGAAGTGTTGCTAAATTAGGAAGTGGATTCACAGCTGCAAAGATATCGCATGATGACAGTTATGGCCCACTTCCAGGTTCCACCCTGAAATAGGGGGGCTTTCTAACTTTCTGACCACCCTTTGGACAAAACCTTAAATAAAAATTATCAATAACTGTCATCAGTGAGTTTGCTACTGTAAACTTTTAGACTTGAAAGTAGGTGCCCTCCTTAGTGGATTAAACATCCCTCACTCCTCACCCCCCAGTGCGACGTGTTAGGAGCCTGCAGGGCGCACCCCTTGCGGGCTGGATCCACTGCAGAGGTAAACTTGAGCTTGTCCCCACTGGCGGTGGTGCAGGTTCACTTCAATCACCCATCACATTACCCAGATTTTGAAGGACAGATGCTCATTGTCGGCCAGAAATGTGATTCTTACTCCCGTTTTAGAAAATATATGCTTCCTTTTGACATACATTTATGCAAATCTGATGCAGGCCCTTCTCTTGAGAATCCCTGCCTTAAAGGAACCTCCCAGTTTCAAAGTTAATGCAAGAGTATAGCATCATTGTGGGTTCTACCACTTGAGCTATAAATCCTGTGTAGATATTAACCATGTTTAATATTCTTCTCTTTTTTGATTGTAGGAACATTACCCTTTTGCACTATCTCATAACTATCGTGGAAAATAAATACCCCAATGTTCTCAATCTAAATGAAGAATTGCGGGATATTCCTCAAGCCGCAAAAGTAAAGTAAGTACTTACAGTGACTTGTTTTAGCATTTTAAATCATGTGGACTGTGCACTTAGCCACTGAGATAGTTAGTTAGCATTGCATGAAGTGGGTCCTTCTGTTTGTTTTCTCCTGAACATCAGACGAAGTAAAGTTTGAATCATATCCAAAATCACTCAAATGTGTTACAAGGTTTTGAATATACATTTGTTCTAACTCTTTTGGCATACTGCTGCATGAAATTTTTAACTTTCAAAAAACCTAATTTTCTGAGTTACTAAGAGTATAGAAAAGGACTGTGGGTTTCACAAGTACTGTTAAAAGGCCATTCTTTTAAATACAGGTCAGAGGGCCGTTAGTTAAATAAAGATACATGGTTAAGCAAATAGAAGACCTAAATGTAAGGGCATTGCTAATAATTTTCACATATGCACACACTCCCAGAAACCAAGGCAACCCTTTAATGGGAAGCAGTCTTTATGCAAATGGAAAAACTAAAAATAAAATGGAAAGTTGCCAAACTTTTCCCACAAACTTCACACCACGTTTCAGAAACTAGGAGCAGGCAATTTTCCCTGTAATTCTTCTCTTCCTCTTTTGGCTCTCTGTTTTTTTAAAACTTAAACTGCATCGTTTTACAGTCAATTTGAAAAGTATAATGAGCAGGCTAATTTTTTCCTTCTGTTTGTGGAATTTGGTAGAAATATACTATGTAAGGCATGAAATTAAAATATTAAAATAAATGAAGTATTGGAGAGTTTCCTTGTATGTTGTGAATTACCTTTGAGAATTAAGTTTCAATCTCTAATGTTTAAAAGCCATGAAATAGAAAGCATTGTATACAGGAGATGCCCAGGAATCTTTCTCTGTTAAAAAAAAAAAAATGAAAATGAAAACTATTCAATACAACTTTAAGAAAAATCATTGTTGATTGAAATTTAAGCCGTTACCTTATAATATTCATATTACCATAGCCTTAGTGAAAAGCAGTACGATAATCATGAAGAGCACAATGTGAACATGATTGTGGATAAACCAGTTTCTTTTACTTTTTGAAAGGGCAAGAAATTTATTTCTACATAGATTAATTTGCTGAAATGAGATTTTTGTGAGATTAAAATGTAAAATACTTTTATCAAATGGGAGATGTTTCTATTCTGCTATTTTTAACCTATACCTACTGGCTATGGAAAACAAGGAATAAAATTTCATACCTCAGTTTCAGAAGTTTAGAATGCTGTTGTCTTCCTGTGAGATCTGAACATGGAAGGGAATCTTGAACATTTGAAATAAACTAATATGGATTTCCAAGCATGAAATATTTAGACCCATATTATATTTAAAATCCATGTAAGTCACACGTTGATTACTAAAATGTTGCTATTTACAACAGCATGACTGAGCTGGACAAAGAAATAAGTACCTTGAGAAGTGGCTTGAAAGCAGTAGAGACAGTGAGTATTTGTTTCTTATTCTAATTCCCAGTCCCTTCACGATCTCCAGTGCTGGTGATTCCCAGCAGATGAGTTACTGGTTGCCTTGGTAGATATTATGCCAAGAATAGACCCATATTGATTTAAAAAACAACCACCACCACTAAGAAGAAAAGGCAGGCTGCGTTTAGCCCGGCGACTTGAATGGAGGCCCCAGGTGTCGTGGGAGGGTCACTGCTGCAGGAGCTAGGAACAGGACCTAGAGTGCCAGCCATTCACCTGTGAGGCAGGACTCTTTAAAATGAGTGGATTGGGCTACATGATCTTCAAGGACCCTCCCAGCTTCCATGTTTTATTAATACTTGATGTTTGCTTGCAGTAGAGCAATAGAACTTCTGTGTCATCTTTGAGTCAGTCCTTTGGGGCGTATTTACTGAGCAGACACTTGAGGGTACAGTCTGTGCTCTAGGCAAGGGGTCACGGTGGCCCGGAGTCCTTGCCCTCCAGGTGTTGCCGTAGTCAGAGCAGCAGTTCCTTCAGCCTGGCCACATCCAGATAAGCACAGTGGTTACAAGGTGGCCTAGAGGAAGAGGAGTAGGTTGAGGGTAGTCTGGAGGCTTATGGAACGATTGGCATATACTGGAGGAAGCTTCCCTTCTGGAAAAGAAGAACTTTGAACTGTGATTTAGGATGGGGGGAGCAGTAAACTTAGGTGCCTAGGAGGCAGGCTGTCCCAGGCATGCAAGACAACCTCGGCCCAGGCCTAAGAGGAAGGAAGGTGGGTCAGGCTGCCAGAGGCAGGGAGGAGTCAGTGGGATGGAACGTGACTGCGTTGGCACAGTGCCATGGGGGTACCGCACAGGAGCTGCTGCGGCAAGAGCAGGGATCGGATGGGATGGGAACCAGCTGGCAGAGCGGCAGCCTCGCTCAGGAGAGTAGAGCTGGCTTGGGTCTGCACTGGTGAAGGAGACTGACTCGCAGGCAGCTAGGAGAGGTGCCTCTGATAAGTATCTTTCACATCATTTACCAGTAATGTCACGAGGACTCTCCCTTCTTTTCTTTTTTTATTCACAAAACTATGCCATAGAAAGTGGTTGAATTCATTAAAGACTCACTTCTAGTAAAAATTAAAATCACAATGTCTGTTTTTTTCTAATTGTTTTTAATTAATTAAGGAGCATGTGAGGGTTTTTTTGTTTTGTTTGAGGGAAGAAGGGACAGTTTAAAAAAACAAAAGGAGATGAACAAATTGAGTGATCACCTTTTCTCGCAGCCCCAGTGGGCCTGTGGCCGTTACGATGGCCTAAAGCGTAATAATAGATGCTCTGACTCCTACGTCTGAGCCAGTTCAGAGCAAGGCCTGGGGTGGGGGGTGGGAGGTTCCAAAGGAGTTTTGTGTTTGTTTATTAAAAGGATAGTTTTGCTGAACTCGCTCCATCCCTTGGGTCATATACACTCCATCACACTCTTCATAGGCAAGGGGCTGCAGAAGCCTCCCCCTGCCCCTGACAGCTGAATGTCGAGAGGTAGCATTGTAAGAAACGGTAGGAGGCAGAGCCTGGCCTGTTCAAATATTCATCTCCTAATTATGCCTTGCATAAATTGATTCCATTGTTTGAAGGTATCAGAGCTGGAATTCTTATGAAATTATACATTAATGAAACATTTTAAAATGCGTTTCTGATCCCCGCACCAAATGCATACCTATACTCACTTTCCACGCCCAAGTTCTAGAATCATGGCAATTTCTTCCCGTCAGAGCCAGCTTCATAATTTATAATATGAGAGTCTTCACTTCCATTATTTCATTTGAGTCTCCTGATATGTGGATATTGCCCTCCTTTTAAAAGTGAAGAAACAGGTCCAAACAACTTGCCATGGATAAGCAGCAAACCAGTGCAAGAGTTGAGTCAGAACTCGTGGCCTGTGAGCCCTACACCCCTGCTTGTTAATATCTCTCCAGAGCAGGTGCAAAAGAAAATAAGGGCAATCCAGTTTGAGTTCGTTGGTCCACAGCATGGTTGTTACTGACACTCTGGAGTCGGGGACCTGGGTTCAAATTCTGGCCCTGTTACAGATGAGCTTTTGGGCAAAGAATTTAATTTCTCTAAACCTTAATTTGTATGTCTGTCCAGTGGAGGTAATGATGCCTCACAGAGGTGTTGTGGGAATTAAATAAGAATGTGCATCTGGTGATGGTTAAAATTAATTATTGAAATTCGATTTGAACCATCTGTGTGTTCATCACTGTGGTGATGGAGAATATGGATAAATAGTAAGAGACTAATTCTCCTACCTGCCTGTTCACAAAAACTGAATGGTATGGAGAAGATGAAAAATGGTAGATGATTATGGTGCCAAAAGCTACAGGTAAAATTCTACTGACCCAGATCCCATGGTTTAGGAAGTAAATAGATTTGGCAGAGAGGGAGAGAAAGAAAAATCAAGGCACCGGAATTCTGAGCATAGAATATCAACAATCAAAGTTTCTTGTTTTTACTCACAAAGCTTTTGAATCCAGTTTGTCTCCATTATTTAACTTCTATTAATTTTATCCAAATGCAAATCTGCTTCATTTCTAAAGCCAGAATGAGAAATCACATTGATAAAGTACAGATGGTTGGTTAAATTGCTGTTTGCAAATATGCATGTGTACATGGGCATGGCTTTTGGCATGGTGAGAGGAAGGGCGGGCGGGGGAAGCGGAGGCTAGAGTATCACAAAATGTTTAGAACAAGTTTTGATATGTCTGCCCTTCTGATTTATTAAATTTGAGGCATATGGAATATGAGACAAGGTGTGTCTGTATTTGAAGCCTATGTTGACGTTATTCATTTCCTGTGTTTAAGGAGCTGGAATATCAGAAGTCTCAGCCCCCACGGCCCGGAGATAAGTTTGTGTCTGTTGTCAGCCAGTTCATCACAGTAGCCAGCTTCAGCTTCTCTGATGTCGAAGATCTTCTAGCAGAAGCCAAAGACCTGGTAAATTTCCCCGTTTCACCCTGAGTGTTGTTTGACAGGGCTGGGCTTTAATTCGGTACTTTCAGATATTAATTACACTGTACAGGAAGCAGCAGGAATGAGATCCAAACATCATGGCACAGGAAATGAAGCAGTAGATAATTGTTTTCCAGATTCCATTGTTTTGTGTATCATAGGTATATTTTCATTTCCCAGACTGCGATTAGTTGAAATACATTTTTGTCTAACCAGACTGTGTTGCCCTTAGGCCTTTAAGGCTCTGAATAGTATAAAAGCAAAATGTGGTTCAGGATTGAAATACTTGTCTCTGGGAACCAGAAAAGAGTAAATGATGAAAACTAGGGCAGGATGAAGTGTACCTAGGACAGGGTACTACCTGTTCAAATCTCCAGCAGAACTTGTTAAAGGAGCTGCATTTTAATTCACAGTCTCATTGCAAGAAGTTTATTTTTTTGTAAGACATTTCATTCATGATTTTTGCTATTTTCAAAATTTTGATTTCCCATAGAGGAAAATCTTGTTCACTAATAACCAAGACTTTTAACTCCTCATCTCCACCTGCCTTCTCTTTATCTCAGGTTGTTTCCTCTTCCCAAATGCATACCCATTCATGTACAATGCATGCACACATTCTCTCATTTTCTCTCCCCTTCTCATTGATATTAAGCCCCTCCCCTACCCCATTATTTCTTCCACACTGCCTGTCTCTCACGTGCCACAACACTCTTGTTTTTACTTGAATCTTGAGTAAATGGCTATCATTTTTCTGTGGTCACCTATTCAAGTATAGGTGTGGATGATTGTTTACATAACTGTACACATATACCTAACTGTGCAGAAGTAGATTATATTGACCTACATCAGCTAATCTCAGCGTTAAACTTCCTCGCCAACCTTATCAAATGAAGGAGAAAACAATATACATTTGAATGACTGATGTTAGGGGTCCAAACTCTGATATCCCACAATGGAAATCAGTCAACTGATGGCAGAAACCATGGTTCAAACCTCCACTGTGAAAGCCTCCACCATGTTTTATGTCCACCTCACCACTTTGGAGCATGTGCTTTGTAAAGGACGAGGTCCCCTCTGCCCTGATATCTCAACTGAGCGATACAGGACCTACTTTACCAAGGGGCCCAAACATTTTTATAAGAAGCAACTGGATAGTTGGTTTTTTATTTAAACACACACACAAAACCAAAACCTACTTTGTTTTCTTTCTTTCTTTCTTTCTTTCTTTCTTTCTTTTTTTTTTGTAAGTGTGGGAACTTTAATCTGGGCCCAGTTTTCTTTAGATTTCTAAGACTAAAATATACATGACTTCATCATCGCTAGAATTCCTAGATAAAAAGATCATTCAGGATGGCTAGAAGTACACGAACTTGAATGTTTTAGAAGCTCAGTTATAGAATGTCTATTGCTATTTCTTTCATACCAAAACTTTTAGAAATTAGCTTACAAAACCCTGGAAAAAGCTAGAGCACTCTATGTGGTGTGTGAAGAAGGTTATATTTTTCCCCAAAGAGCTCTGTTTTCTGATAGAATATTTCCAAATAAGTAAAACATTGAGAATAACTCTGTGAAGAGAGAAATGATAAAAAGGACATTTTTATTATAAATTTAAAGATATGAAATAATAATCATAAAGTGTCATATGAATATATATATTAGTCAAAATGTATTTTATTTAAAACATTTTCCCTAAGGTGTGATAGGTAGTGTTACTGAAATAGCAGAAGAACTTAACAACATAATAAAGGCAAGTGAAGCAAGAAAAATAAAATCAACTAGAAATAATTGGTTTTGGGGGACTGCATCAATATATCATGGTCAAAACATGAATAAAATTTAAAATCCGGAAAATTTTAACTAGTTGATTGAGCATAGCAAAAGAATTCATTTGACTTTGTAGCTAGGAACACTGTCCTTGTAGCTTAGGAGTAGCAGCATTATATCCTTACAAAAGAAGTATAACTGTAACAAACAATTTGACTGGCATTGAAGATTATTTGGGTAGTTATAATAATGCTAAGACTGTTGAAAGTATACATAACTCCTGGAAGAACCAGAAACAGGTAAAAGTAAAAAGAGACAGAATATGCTATTGTTATTGTATACATATATTTTTATTTAATTTTTAAAAACTCTCCCATAATATTTTGCGTTTTGGCTGTTTAAAAAGATTGGCATTGAAAAAATGTTCTAAAACAAAAGGTTTGGAATAAAATTATATTCTCAGTCATACATTCTGAGTTGCATTAACAATTCCCTAACCAGTTACAGTTTTCTAATTGAGGCCCAGGAAGTAGCCTAACAACACCAGCATTATCTGTTGATTAGGAAAAACAGCTAAGAAGCACTGGCTCCCATTTGCTTTTGATATTAACCATATGGCACCAATAAATGATATTAAACTACTTCAAAGAAAATTTGAAAGTAGAAGTTTCCCTACCCCTGCTGAGGTTGCTATTAGTTTTATGTTTTCGGTGCTCTGTCTTATAATATTTTGCTTTCTTGTTTTTACTACTGTTTAGTTAATAAAAAGTCATAGGAAGTCATCCTAGATGTTAAATGTAAATGAGGTAGAAAGGAATAAATGGTTTCAAAAGTTGAGGAGTATTACAATTTTTGCTTTAGAAATGATTAGTAGACATGTTCAGCAGCTGAAGATAAATATGGGCTCACTAAAATCCAGCAAGTTATATTTGACTGAGCTACTTGGGAGGGTGAGAGGCAGGAGGATCGCTTGAGCCCAGGATTTCAAGGCTGTAGTGCACCACGATCGCACCTGTGAACAGCCACTGCACTCCAGCCTGGGAAACATAGCGAGACCCATCTCTTAAAGAGAGAGGAAAAAAAAAGCTGACTCAGTTTGAGCTTTATTCTTCTAAAGAGATTTATATTTAATCATGGAATTCTCTTGGAATACCGAACTTCTTAAAACCTTGTCTTTTCCAGTTTACTAAAGCAGTGAAGCATTTTGGGGAAGAGGCTGGCAAAATACAGCCAGATGAGTTCTTTGGCATTTTTGATCAGTTTCTTCAAGCTGTGTCAGAAGCCAAACAGGAGAATGAAAACATGAGAAAGAGGAAGGAAGAAGAAGAGCGTCGAGCCCGCATGGAAGCTCAGGTAAGAGGATGACTGACTGGCTAGTTCCTCCTCCAGGAAGTTCTACAGCTGCAACCCAGCCAAGGGGTTTTTAGGTAGCACTGTGATGTGCTGGCAAGGAGGAAGGCAGCAGTGTACTCTCTAGAATGCTGCTGCGGGTTTAAAGTAGTAGCAAGTTCCTCTTGGCCAATTCGACAGTGTATAGCCAAAGCCTTTAAAAATGTATCACATCCTTTAATCTGGAATTCCATTTCTTAAAAATTATTTTAAAGAATCATAAATTTGCACAAAGAGGGCAACATTCTTTATAATAGCCGCAAGCTGGACACAACCTAAATGTTTACCAATAGGGCATTAGTGCTAAAGGATGTAACGGCTGCATAACGGAGTATTTATGTAGTCCTTGAAAGACATGCCTTCAAAGAATATTTAGTGATATAAGAAAGCTTACAAAATGATTTCTACGTGAAATCTTTTTTTAATTTTTTTTGTTTATTTTTTTAAATAAGCATAAATATGTATAGAAAATAATAGTGGTGGGATAAACCCCCAAAATTTCACAGTGGTTATCTCTTGGTAGTAGAATTAAAGATGCTTTCTTTTCCCCTTTCATTTATCTGAATTATCCAAATTTTCTATAACATTATGTATTATTTGGCTTTTGATAACAGTAGCTCTTGTGCGGCAGGTTCCAGCATCCACAGCAGACACAAGGCTAAGCCTCTGATGTGAGGAAAGTGGCCTGAGGAGCATCTGCTTTAGTCTCTCTGTACCATAAAGAAACCAGTATCTGAGGTCTATTTAATAGTGGTAACGTTTTCCATCATAAAAACAGATTACCTCGGTTGCTGTCATTTTAACTAGAGTACCAGGAGGTTTACCTAGAACCCAGATGATGAGAGTCTAACCACAAAGCAGTGCTAATTCTTTGTCACTGTTCATTGCTTCCATGATGGAGACCTCATGTCCCAGTTACCTCTTGGTTGTGACCCTGAGGGAGTCAGCAACTGCGGATGAGCATAGCTCGGTGAGACCGGAGCATTACCACGTTTCACAGAGTTCCTCTCCACTGAAAACAAAATACAGTGCGTTGACGCTTCTCTAAAAGGTTTCTTTATATTTGCAGCTCAAAGAACAACGTGAAAGGGAACGTAAAATGAGAAAAGCAAAAGAGAATAGTGAAGAAAGCGGAGAGTTCGATGACCTCGTTTCAGCGTTACGCTCAGGAGAAGTGTTTGACAAAGACCTTTCCAAATTGAAACGGAATCGCAAACGCATTACCAACCAGATGACAGACAGCAGCCGAGAGAGACCAGTCACAAAACTTAATTTCTAATTTTCCATGAATACTTTTCTAGAAAGCGCATTAGTAGCCCTTTGAAGTGACTAGAACTTTTCATTACACTGCCTTGCAATCCAAACGGTGGCAATTTCTTCCCTCATCTGTGAGTGAATGTATGTATGCGTGTGTATATATATGTATTAAAAAGTGTATATAGAAGTCTGAGTGTTGTCTGGAGACCTGTATGTATAGCTACAAAATTTTGTTAAGGTATGTGCTCAGAAACCCTTCGTGTACGCGTTCACATTGAGTGTGGCTCATTTTCTCTCCCTGAACACCGTGACTGTTCAGAAGCACAACACTATCTCCTGAAAGAGATGACAGAGACATTCCCTAGAGTATAAAAAAAAGAAAAGACTTGCAGAATATTTTATGGTTCCCAAGCTTGGTATACTCTGAAATTATTTTCATTGGTGGAACTGGAGTTGGAAAAATGTAGATTTAAAATGGTTTTTGATAGTTGACAACGTGACGCGGTTGCATCGCATCAGTAATCGATAGAACCAGCTTAGAATTTCTGACGTTGGTGTGGGGATACGGTCTGTAAATGTTTATTAAGGACATCTTGCACACCATGTGAATTATGTAGAATGTCAATCAGAATTTTTCTGTATATTTTTTAAAACTTGGACATCGATTTTTTTGTTTTCCCCTGATTTCATCGAGTTCCCTGCCAAGTACTCTTGATGACTTCTTTAAATTGCTTTTGGAAAGAACACTATCTTCGTGCAGTCCACGCTCTTGTTAAAGAAAAAGATTACCAGAATGTGCTTCTTGTTCTAACAATATAGATATATAAACCTTAAAAATAAAATATCCCACCCAAGACTTAAAGGTAGAATTCTCTGAAGGGATAAAGATTATTTTTAAAAAAATTTTTTTAATGGGGTGCCTTTTTGTTGTTGTATTTTCTATTTTCTGTTTTGTAGGACAAGCTGCATCTTCTGTAAATATAGGTCTGGAAGAAATGACACTTAGAGAATGCACAAAATGTCAACAACGTCAGCAGATATGCCCAGATCTATTTATCTCTAAGTATATTTGAAGTGGTTTGTTGTTTATATGTTGTCATTTTAAATTGTATGTCAGTAAAGCTACCTGTAAAATTTCAGTCCAAAAAATAAAGCTCTCAGGGAGAAATAAATAAAAACAGCATTAGAAAATAAAATATAGATGCTTACCATTAACCTACCAACTCTTAATATCCTTAAATTATATGATATATAAAGAGGACTGTTACTTTTTTTTTTTGCTTTGCTTTATTTATTTGTAGTTGTGGGGGGTGCTAATGTTTTTTCTTTCCATCAATCCTGTTGTGGTTGGGTTTCCTGTGGAGAGAGTAGTTTGTCCTGTTGCACTAGATTATTTACTCACTAAATTGAGTTTTTCAATTAACAAATATTTATTAAGCACCTACTGTGTACCAGGCGTAGTAGGGCTACCATGGTAAGCAAGACAGAGTCCCTGCCCCCACAGAGCTTATGCAGTAATGGGGATATTAAGGGATGATAGAATACCAATGTGCGCACTGTACAGGAATCATGCTATTTAAAACTGATTTGTATAAACTATAATGCTTAGTGCGGACGGCAAGGTGTCTGTGCTAAGTGAAAGCTGTGAAATAGTGCTCTAAGAGTTGTCAAGAGCTGTGGTTTTACATTTGTTTCTCATTGCAAACTTAGTGACTTTCTACACATTATATGGGCATAAACAACTCCTAGCAAATAAAGCGGTCATAAATACAAAGCAGAGGTCACGCTCCCCCAACTCCTAGTTAACCGAGGTCTGCACATACACCGGTTAAAGGTGCAGACAGAGACTTGGCTCAAAAAGGATTAGAGATGAGGAGTGGAATATAAAGACGGTTTTGTCTATTCCTTAACTAAAGTGCCTCTATGTATATTCTTTTCTACTTAAAGCAGGAGAAATTTGGTCTGGCTCAATTTTGAAACTGTATTTTGAAAATGGCTTTGTCTTACAGTTTAAGGAATAGACATGTGGAGGAAGAGTCACATAAAGGAGCAAGTTTGTGTAGCATGTCCCTCTTGCCCTTCTTAAATCATCCTCTTTTTGATAACGGCCATCCTGGTAGGCCTCCTTTGCCATGTCCACGTTTGGTTCTTTTCCCTGAAAACTGTGTGCAGGTAATTCCATGTGCCATTGTTGAGAAGAAAAAAAAAAAAAAAAAAAAACTACTTTTAGATTGGTGCTGGTGTAAGTAGCCACTTTTCTCTCTTGGGTGTGTATTTTAAAGTTTTTTGTTTGCTTTTTTAAATTAATGCCAAAAAGAAAAAGCATTTTAATTTGTAAACTTAATTATATGTCTTGTATCTTATCAGTTTAGTAGTTGGAACCACTTAGTCTTTAGGTGCAAGACTGTTGTTAGATAGTACCAAGAAAAAAGATGTTGTATGTGTTATGAGACTGTACATTTTTTTAAAAATAGCAATATGCAATAAAGAGATGAATTCATTGGGTGTACATATATTCTTTTTGTGAACATCATCAAGCTTCTTGGAACTTTCCACCATTGAATTTAAATATTACAGATTGTTCACTAAATCAGAAATATATACATATTTTTAATTTTGTATATGCTGGACCTAGAAGGCTACCATATGCCACCTCTTTCTATACTTGGTTTATGTATTAGTTATACAGTTTCGTGTTACATATGGTAGAGCTACTAGTGAAATTATTCAACTAGAGTCTACAAAAGAATCTCTAGTCTCTAGAATCAAAACTCTTTTCGTTTTGAAGCATTTTCCTTTTTTAAAATGAGTTTTTGTTATAGGTCAACATGGGAAGTATCACCCATACAGATCAAGAAATGTGTTTTATAAATATCCTCTGAAAGTTGAAGACTTTCCCTTTGTCCTACATCCCTGGCTGCCTAGCCACCCTCAACCCAATTTAAGGTGAGGCTGAAAACAAACTGTCCCAGTGGTTGACAGACTCCCTAAGTGCCCCTACACTAATTCTTCTCGTATTTGGAATGGACTCATGATCTTATAACTGCCTACCGTCTTGTTTTTCATCCTGTCAGTGGATAACTATCCAAAGGCTACAACGTTCTCTGAAGCCGACATTCAGATAGAGAGACTCTTCTATGTGTTGGGCAAATGTTATATTCCATCCTACAAAATAAACGAACCATCGCCTATGTTACATTTGAGTGTGGAGCTATGTACAGAAGCCCCAGACCCTCAGTTACCCTTGGTGTATTGATAGAGGAGGGGAGAACATGAAACTTTCAGATCATTACATTTACTTTGGTGTCTTCAGCTTTCCCCAAAAAACTCATCACTGGGGGAAATGTGCTTCTCACCACAGGTGAGTGCGTGGCGAGGTGTGAGGGAGGTCTAGGCTATATGATCTATCCAGAACTTTGCCCCTTTTCTGTAACTTAACATGGGTTTCTGTGAGACAAAGGGACAATAGACACAATTAACAACAGGGATACATTCTGAGAAATGGCATCATTAGATAATTCATCATTGTGTGAACATCATAGAGTATATTTACACAGACCTAAATGGTATAGTCTAGTGCTGCTAGACTACAAACCTGTGCAGCATGTTACTGTACTGAATACAGTAGGCAATTGTAACCAATGGTAAGTATTTGTGTATCTAAACATATCTAAGTAGAGAAAAGACGAAGCAAAAATACCATAGAAAAGATAAAAACTGCTATACCTGCATAGGGCACTTAACCATGAATGAAGCTTGCAGGACAGGAAGTTGCTCTGGGTGAATCAGTGAGTGAGTGGTGAGTGAATGTGAAGGCCTAGGACATTACCGTACACTACTGTAGACTTTATAAACACTGTACACTTAAGCTACATTAAATTTATTTAAAAATGTAATAAGCTAACCTTAGCTTACTGTAACTTTTTTACTTTATAAACTTTGTGAGTTAACTTTTTCTCAATAATTACATTATTAACTTTTGACTTTTATAATAATACTTAGCTCAAACACAATTTTACAGAAACTTTATATCATTTTATAAGCATTTTTCTATTTTTAGAATTTTTAATTTTTTTACTTTTTAAACTTTTTTGTTAAAAACTAAAACACACGTTATCTTAGGCCTACACGGAGTCCAGATCATCACTGTCTCCCACATCCACGTCTTGTCTCACTGGAAGGTCTTCAGGGGCAGTGACACGTATGGAGCTGTTATCTCCTATGACAACGATGCTTTCTTCTGGAATATCTCCTGAAGGACCTACCTGAGGCTGTTTCACAGGAAATTTTTTCTTTAAGAGACAAGAGTCTTGCTCTGTTGCCCAGGCTGGAGTGCAGTTGTGCGATCATAGCATATTGCAGCCTTGAATCCTGGGCTCAAGTGATCCTTCCACCTCAGCCTCCTGAATAGCTGGCACTGCAGGGCCATGCTACCATGCCCAGCTCAGTTTTTTATTTTTTACAGAGATGGGGTCTCATTATGTTGCCCAGGCTGGTCACAAACTCCTGGCCTCAAATGATCTTCCCTCCTCGGCCTCTCAAATTGCTGGGATTATGGGTGTAAGCCACCACATCCAACCAACTTTGTTTTAATAAGTAAAAGAAGTATACTCTAAAATAACAATAAAATGTATAGTATTATAAATACATAAACCAGCAACATAATCATTATTATCAAGTATTATGTATTGTGCATAAGTATATATGTTATATTTTTATATGACTGGCAGCGCAGGTTTGTTTATGCCAGCATCATCACAAACACATGAGTAATGCATTGCGCTACGACATTAAGACACCTAAGACACAAGCGATAGGGAATTTTTCAGTTCCATTATAATTGCATGGGACCACCATGGTATATGTGGTTCGTGGTTCATCAAAACATCATTATGTGGTGCATGACTGTACAAAAGGCTGAGGTCTGGAAGGCAGAACTTTCTGTGAGACTTTTTTCTTTAAATAATATCAGCTGTTTCCTATCAAGTGGAAAACCTAAATTAAGAACTCCCAAGGCTTAACAGCTACTTGATACCATTTAGTTCTATAAACACTAGCTTTGAGAACCACTGGGCTATGTGTGGAGAGATTTAGAGTCAGGGGTATATGGCTTCTTGTACGGGGTCATTTATAAACCATCACTGTATTGAGTTATGTGTTCATTTTCTATGTGTGGTCTATATATTGTTTTAAGTCTCTATATGCCTTTTCCCCTATTAATAAGAACTCTACTCAACTCTAAAAATCTATTGAGTTCATAATTAAGAGATGATTTAATATCTATGAATTTTTTATCTTGGAGAGAGTTTGGGGCCTATGGAGGGAAAAGTTTCTTGTTTTTAAGGATTTAGTGTTTTCCATAGCAAATACCAATCAGAAGTATTTTTTATCTGGCTCATGGGGAAACTATCAGACAGACCTGCCCTTTAGTCTCTTCCCTGACATGCTTTTATCTACTGCAATCAACTGTGTGTTTCCATGGTATCAAACAAACAACATGAGCACAGGATTGCCCACCAGGGTTTTCAGACAAAGGAGATTCTTATTTTTATCAAACCTTGATGTTTTTATTTCCCCATGGGAAAAAGAAAGGTTCCTAAGTATGATTTTTTTCCATGTTCTTTGAATAAAGCATTTGTTTGGTCTGCTTTTTGGTTCCTTTTGCTGGGAGGAAGAAGAAAAAAACAGTTCTCTAGTACTGAACTTGAGTACCATCCTCCTGTCTCATTTACACCCATTATGGTCATATGGGGACATTTCTGTGGCAAAAGAATCTGCAATCCCTCATGTGATAGTTAGCGTTTCTTGTTAATGTCCTCACCCCCACCCCCAGTGTAGAGAAACTTTCCCAGCGCTAATCAGATTGTGGGCTACCCTGATTCTTCTAGGATGGGAGGGGGTGCCCAAAAAGGAGGTGATTGTGATGCTGACCAATGACTCAGGAAGACAAACACAGGGCGGGAAGGAGTGACTACAGCAGCTTAAACAAGAAAATTCAAGTTGCAGGCTACAAGGTTAATACACAGAAGTTAATTGCTTTCCTATGCCAACAATGAACAAGAAGAATTTGAAATTAAAAACACAGTGTCATTCACATTAGCACCACCAAACATGAAATACTTAGAAATAGGTCTAATAATATACAAGATCTATATGAAGAAAACCACAAAACACTGATAAATCAATGAAGAACCAAATTAATGGTGAGACAGTCCATGTTCATGAGTAGGAAGACTCAATATTGTCAAGATCTTCCCAAATGGATCTATAAATTCAATGCAACCCCAACCAAAATTCCAGCACGTTGTTTTGTTTTTATTGACAAACTCTAAAGTTTATATGAAGAGGCAAAAGACCCAAAATAGTCAACATGATATTGAAGGAGAAGAACAAATCTGGAGGACTGACATTACCCAACTTCAAAACATAACATAAAGCTACAGTTACTGAGACAGGATGGTACTGGTGAAAGAACAGACAAATTAAGTTAGTGAAGTACAGAGCCCGGAAATAGAACCACATAGATAGAGCCAACTGGTCACTGGCAAAGGAGAAAAGGCAATACAATAGAGCAAAATATGACACTGGTGCAACAGGACATCCACATGCAAAAAAAAAAAAAAAAAGGCTAGGCAGAGACCTCACACTCTTTATAAAAAATTAAGTCAAAATGAGTCACAGATTTCTAAATGTAAAATAAAAAATGGCAAACCCCTAGAGATAAAATACAGAAAATCTAGATGATGTTAGGTTTGGCAATGACTTTTTAGATGAAACTCCAAAGACACAGTGCATGAAAGAAAGAATTCATAATCTGGACTTAATTAAAATTAAAAATTTATGCTCCATGAAAGACATAAAGAGAATGATTTTCTCCCACAGACTGAGAGAAAATATTTGCTAAATATTTAGCAGATATAAAGGACTGTTATCCAAAGTGTACAAAGAACTCTTAAAATTCAACAATGAGAATACAAACAACCTGATTAAAAAATGAGCCAAAAATCTGAATAGACACCTCACCAAAGAAGATTTACAGATAGCAAATAAGGATATGAGAAAGTGCTCCATAACATATGTCATCAGGGAAATGCAAATTACATACACCATACACACCTATTAGAATGGCCCAACTCCAAAGCAATGACAACACCAAATGCTGGTGAGGATGTGGAACAACAGGAACTCTCATTCATTGCTCATGGGAATTCAAACTGGTACGGCCACTTTGGAAGGCAGTTTGGAAGTTTCTCACCAAATTAAACATACTCTTACCATACAATCCAGAGATTTATCCAAATGAGTTGAAAATTTATGTCCATACAAAAATGTGCATGCAGATATTTATAGCAGTTTTATTTACAATTGCCAAAACTTGGAAGTAACCAAGATGTCCTTCAGTAGGTGAACTGATAAACAAATTGTGGTACATCCAGACAATGGAATATTATTTAGTGCTAAAAAGAAAGGAGCCATCAAGCCATGAAAAGACCTGGAGGAATCTAAAATGCATATTACTAAGTGAAAGAAGTCAATCTGGAAAGGCCACATACTGTATGATTTCAGTTATATGACATTCTGGAAAAGGCAACACTATGGAGGCAATAAAAAGATCAGTGGTTGCCAAGGGTCAGGGAGAGGAACGGATAAACAGGAAGAGCGCAGAGGGTTTTTAGGGCAGTGAAACCTCTGTGGGATAGTATAATGGTGGACACATGTTGTTACATTAATGCATTTGTCCAAACTCATAAAATATATAACACCAAGAATTAACCCTAATGTAAACTATGAACTCTGGATGATAAAGATGTGTCAATGTAGGTTCATCAATTGGAACAAATGTGTCACTCTGATCGTGGGGTATTGATGATGGGAGAGGATGTACATTTGCGGGGGAGCCAGGAGTATAAGGAAAATCTATGTACCTTCTGTTCAATTTTTCTGTGACCTCAAAATTGCTCTAAAATATAAAATGTACTTTAAAAAAAGTCCCCATATACATGGCCAAGAAACTTCCCCAACAAATTAGGCTAAGCCATCCTGCTCCCTCACACATACCCACCACCCTCCCTGCTCAGGTAAACCTCCTTTGGTAACTTTTCATGCCTTTTGACTTCCCTAGTTTATTTACATCTGGATGTATCTCTGCAAAAGAGCCCCATAGGGTGGATTTTCATACTACTTGCTTGGACTTTCATGCAGACTGTCACCATTCCAGACTTCTTCAGCCCAGTTCCCAAAACCTCCTGATTAACTCTCTTAGATTAATAGGAGCTTCAAGTCCATTTCTTAACTGTTTACTTTAGAAGCCAGAGGGTAGAAACAACAGAAAGTGCTAGTCACTAGTGAGCTAGTTACTCTCGGGCAGTTCAGACTATAAGCCTTTTGGATTATAGTTTAAGACGGTTTTTGCAAGGCGGCTGTCATTAGACCTTACGTTCTTCCCCCTCTTCCCTCCCGCCTTTCCTTCCTTCCCTCCAGCCAGCTTCATTAGTTACTCTACCATCAGAAGGCCTCATTATTAGGAATTCTCTTAAAATGCCATTTGCAGAAAACAGGTCTCTCCTATTGCCTTGAATGTGAGCTCTTTGACCCTGAAGAGCAGCAGCTGTTCAGTGACCTGACGCTTTTATAGCTGGTGCGTTCACACTAAAAGCATGACCTTCCAACGTCTGCTAGAGGCACTGCCAGGAGTGGAGCCACACAGGCCCCATCTCACCCGCTCACTGCCAAAGGATTAATGCAATGGGGAAGGGACCCTCTATCACATGATCTGGAGAAGTGACCCTTCTAGGACAATTACCACTGGACTATTCCCTCACTAGACTGTGGCAAAGGGAACCCGGACCAATCCTGAAACTACCTGCAGTCATGAAAGTACACACCACCAAAGAGCACTCCCAAATTCCCATCTGCCTGTTCTGTTCCGTTGCTCCAACATCTTAGACAACACACTAGGACCCAAGAACTCTGAGTTCCAAATTTGTCTTTATTGCTGTCAGACGTGAGCGGTGACCCTAGGTCAGTCTCCCGAACACTTTCTCTTCCCATTGTGGAAGTTGGACAGGGCGGTTCTGAAACTTCCCCTTGTAGGATGCTGCAGTCCTGCCTCTGAGACTCCCAGTCCCTGTGTGCTGGGAATTCACTGCAGCCGACTTACTAACTAGAACTAAACAAACTGTTCTGATCACTCTGTTTATCAGCCACAGCCAAGGACCCGGGCTTCTTGCCCTAGCCGTTCGGGAAGGGGAAAGGTGGGAGGGCAATTGCTTAGAGCACGTTACATTTCATCAGTAACGAAGCTCATTCCAGGGTTTCCTTTTACTAGGTAACTGTGGTAACGATGATCCTCAGGGCCCCAACTGGGTTGCACCCAAACCACATGCATTGATTTCATCATAAAATCAATGTCTATCATTAACACAGCTTTTCCCTGTAGAGGCCACTGTGGTGACCTAGGAAGAATGTGGTTGGAAAAAGAGGAGAGAACAGATGAAACTAAAGGGATGGGCCCACTGCTATCTTCCCTGGAGGGGACACAGCTGGCACGTGGTGTTCTCATGGGCTCTGCATTTTAAGAGCAACACTGACAAGTGAAAATGCATGCTGGTGAGGAAAGGAGGCTCGTGAACTGACTCATAAGCATCCACTGACAAACTTTTAGCATATAAAATAAATTAAGAAGATATGACAGCTGATCTCAAATACTTAAAGAGAGAGAAAACTTATTCTGTATTTGTCCAGAAGGCAGGGATACGACCAATGAGTGAAAGTCACCAACCAATTGATTTCATTTTTCTTAACCCACGGAGAACTTTCAAACTTCTAACACTAACCAGCAATTAAGCAGGTTGCCTCGTAAGATACTGAGAAATCCCTTCCTTAGAGGAACTCGCACCTCTAGACTAGATGCCCAAAGCCTGGGTGCCCATCTCATCAGGGACCTTGTCTGAAGTTCAGGATTAAGTGGCAGTTTGGATAGATGATTTTTTAAAAATTTTTATTTGAAAATAATTTCAAACTTAGAAAAATTTGCAAAAATATAAATAACAAGGAACACCCTATTTCCCAGATTCACTTATTAAGTTTCACCCCATTTACTCCATCATTTGTTCTCACTTTCTTTATGTATATGCGAGTACACAATTTTTTTTTCTGAACCATTTGAGAGTAAATTCCATACATCATGGTCATTCATTCCTCAACACTTGAGTGTGCCTTTCCTAAGAATGAAGATACGCTCTTACATAACTTCAGTACATGAATCAACTTCATAAATTTAAATTGAAACATTTATCTAATAATCCCATTCATGTTCCAATTTTGTCTGTTTATATAATAATTAATGTTCTTTATACCATTCCCCCTCCAGAAAAAAATCTAATTGAAATCAGATATTGCATTTAATCGTCATATTTCTTTAGCCTCTCGTACTTCCTGGCCTTTCTTTGTTTTTTATAACATTGACATTTTTGAAGAACAGTCCTGTGGTAGGCTGGATAATGGCCCCCCAATGGTGTCCATGTCCCAATCCCCAGAACCTGTGAATATGTGACCTCGCATGGCAAAGGGGGCTTTGCAGATGGGATTAAGTGAAGGGTCTTGAGATAGGAGGATGAAGTAGCCTGGATTATCCAGGTGGTTCCAATATAATCCCATGGGGCCTTACAAGAAAGAAACAGAGAGTGAGAGTCAGAGACCAAGATGTGAGCATGCGAGCAGAGGTCGGAGCAGTGCGATTGCTGTCTTTGAAGACTGAAAAAGGTCCGGGAGCTATGAAATACAAGTCCCCTCGTCACCATTTTTTACTTCTAATTTTCCTTTTGTGTTTGTCTGATGTTTCTTTTTATTAGACTGTGGTTATGCATTCTCAGCAGGAGTATGCATAGGTGGTATCAGGGCATCTCATCTGGAGACACACAGTGTTCAATTAGCCTTCACAGGTGACATCGTTTTGATCACTCAGTCAAGGTGTTGCCCAGTTTTTTCTCTGCATAATTACAGGGGTTTTTTTTCCTCTCTTGCAATTACTAAGTGGTCTGCTCATCATGTAAAATTTCCCCTGGATTTAGCAGCCACTATTTATTCTTGTCTGAACCAGTCTTTACTATGATGGTTGTAAATGATGATTGTTCAACTCCAACACTCTCCACAATGACCAGTTGGTCCTCAGCATTCTACTATAATCAAGAGCCCTCCCACCTTCTCCATGAAATAATTTACCTATTATCAGGATGCGCTCATGTATTACCATTTTTTCCCCCAGCAGTTTATAATTTATAACTATCCTTAGTAATTTTTATGCCCAAATTGTTCCAGATTTTACCAGGAGGGGCCTCCTAGAGCTTGCTTCTGTGTCTATGTCATTTTTTGAAAAGAGTATTTCCTAACTTTCTGGCATAACAAAAGGTTCCAGATTTATCTTATACCTACCCTGCCCCAGCCTCAAAGTCAACCATTTCTCCAGAAATCACTGATGCCTTTTGGTGGGAAATGGTATTAAAGACCAACATTAACTTTGCTTCTGACCCTTTACACAGACAGAGTGAAGAAATATATACATCTTTATATACATATAACATGTAAAAACAAATACGCATGCATACACACATATTTATGTGTGTGCAAAAATGTGCATATACATGCACACATTTTAGAAGTGATGAGTTCACACCAATACCTCGAATTCTACTCCATCCCTACTCCACTCTTCCTTGCCTTCCCCTGTTCCGTATTTGTATGTCTCTTCTTTCACGGTGAGAACCCCAACTCCCAACACATCAGCACATGTCCTCATTTGCCCAGTCCTATATTAAATCTAAGAGTTTGAAAATTGCTTCTTATGTAACACTACTAAAAACTAACCTACTAAAACGGGTTCAGCATTTATTCATATTTCTTCCCCCTTCTATTCCCCTCCCCACATACCATTCTGTTCCAGAAAGAGGATTATGTAATCAAAAACTGTGTTCATAAATGACTTGGATTGGTTCTTTCTTCTTTTTTCTCCCCTTTCAGTATGGTCATAGTAACCGTATGAAATACACTTAAATTCATCCGTTTCCATTTTCTTTCTGCTGTAGTTAGGTTTTTCTCCTTTCTCATTCTTATTGATTTCATTTGATTGTTTGAATATGTAGGCTAGTAACATACAGTCATGCATCACTTAACAATGGAGATACGTTCTGAGAAATGTGTGATTAGGCAATTTCATCTTGTGGGAACATCATAGAGTGCACTTACACAAACTAGATGACGTGGCCTATAATAATAATACACTTCTACGATATACCGTATAGGTTATTGCTCCTAGGCTACAAACCTATACAGCATGTTACTGTACTGAATAGTGTAGGCAATTGTAACACGAAGGTAATTATTTATATATCTAAATATATCTAAGCATAGAAAAGGTACAGTAATATTAAATAATGTGGTATGAAACATGGTACACCTGTATAGGACACTTACCATGAATGGAGCTTGCAGGACTGGAAGGTGATCTGGGTGAGTCAGTGAGGGTGAGTGAATATGAAGGCCTAGGACATTACTGTCCACGACTGTAGACTTTACAAACACAGTACACTTAGGTTACACTAAATTTATAAAAACTAAAATAATTACGCACTATGTTACAATGGCTACAATGTCACTAGGCCGTAGGAGTTTTTCAGCTCCATTCTGATCTTATGGGACCACAGTCATATATACAGTCCACCGTTGATCAAAGTATCATTATACAGCGTGTGACTGTACTTTCCTAGTCAAAACTATATGAAAAGGTATACTCAGAGAACCGTCAGTCCTTCTTGTATTCCTTCCACTCCATTACTCCAACCCCATGTACCTGTGAGTAACCAACTTCTGTATTTTCTGGTTTATCCTTCCTCTGTTCCTTGGGTAATGATAAATAAATTAATTAATATTTACTTATTTTTCTGTTTTGCACAAAAGGAGAGCAACAAGTGGGAGCATCATAACTGAGATGCAAAGGGAAAGCGTGTCTTTTGAAGAGTGTCTGCCACAGGAAATAGAAGTAAATTCTGGAAAGCTTCCACTTCGTGTTCTTTTGAAATTCAAGTAACATGAGCTCCGTATAATTAGAAGAAATATAAGGGAACGGGATGAATAAAAATGGATCTAGATGAAAGGTGACTAGAAATAAAAGCTGCTGATAAACAGAAGAAAACATTGTCAAAAGTTTAAGAATCCAAACAATGGAATAAAATTCTGCTTTGGAAGTGGAAGAGAACATAACTAAGCAGGTTAAAAGAAGTATATATTAAAATCATTTTAAAGAATGCTTAGGAAAGGATGAATAGGTAAACATGATAGGAAAGGGAGAATATATATGAGTGACAGAAAATGGAAATCCAACTTATAAGTAATTAGTATCCTTGAAGAAGAACCAAAGTCAAACAGAACTAAGGTATTAATCAAAGCTACAATAGTAAAAAAGTGAAGTCTATATTATTTTCCTTTTGCTGCTGTAATAAATCACTACAAATGTAGGAGTTTAAACACTGCATATTTATTATCTTAGGGTTCTGTTAGTAAGAAGTCTGATTTAACCAGGCTGTTAGCAAGGCTGTATTCCTTTCTGGAAGTTCTAGAGAAGAATCTGTTTCCTTGCCTTGTCCAGCTTTCCCAGGCTTGTGACCCCCATCCCCATTTTCAAAGTCACCAATGGCTGATTGAACCCTTCTGACACTGCATCTCTGACCCGTCTTCTATTGCCATGTCTCTCTCTGACCACAGCCAGGAAAAGGTCTCCGCTTTTCAAGACCCACGTCATTAGATTGGATCCACCCAATAATCTAGGAAAATATCTCCATCTCAAAGTCACAACCTTAAATAATACCTACAAAGTCCCTTTAGCCATGTAAAATAACATATGCATGGGTTCTGGGGATGAAGGTGTGGATATCTTTAGGGGCCGTTATTCTTCCTACTAGAGAGTCAAAGACAGACCCTAAATTTGTAAATAAAAGAGAATATCTATGAGGTCCAGGTAAAATTAATAAAAAGAAATCAAGACCTTTGTGCATATGCTATTTTTATTTCATAAAGCTTAGAGGTGGCAATCTGGTTGCAAGAGAGAAAGGGGGGAAGAGAGATCGTCATCAGGCTTAGAGGACTTGTCTTTCTGACGTGTCGATAGATCCAATGGTTCTCATTTCATCAGTCAACAGTCCCCACTTCATCAGAGCAAAAGCCGAAGGCTTTACAACAACCTAGTTCCTACACATGTGAGTCCCCTGCTCCATCCCTCTCTCAAGTCATCTCTGAGTCTTTTCTGTTTGGCTGGTGCCAGCCCCCTGGCCTCCCTGCTGCCTCTTGAACATGTACCTCGGAGCTCTTGCACTGACTGTAACGCTCTTCCCCTCGGTATCCGCGGGACTCTCTTCTTTACCCTCTTTCTGGTCTTTACTCAAATGTCCCTTCTCAGTGGTGCCTACCCTGCTTGACCACCCTCCTTAAAGTTTCCCTGAGCCCACGATCCCAGAATCTTTTATCCAGCTCTACTTTGCTATAGCACAACCACGTCCTAACACACTAATATAACTTACTTATATATTTTGTGTATTATCAGTGCTCTCCAATCCCACACTAAGAGTACAAGCTCCACAAGAACAGGGATTCTTGTCTATTTTGTTGACTGGAATATTCAGTATTTGGAAGAAATACCCACTAAACATGGTTCCTCAGCTCATACACGTGGAATGAATGAACAAATACATGAATAAAGAGCAAGCACCCTAATTTTACTTAAATTGCTTAATATTCGGGATTGTTTACAGGAATTGACAAGGATTATGGAGCGGGGTAGTAAAGCCCCGAACTGCCTCTTGATTCCTTCACCACTACAAGACATTCATAGGAAAGGGGAGGAATGGGGTGTGGGAGAGAGAAAGAGAGAAAGGCAGGTGGGAGGAATTGAGTGATGTATGGAGGGGGAGGGAGAAGAGACTTAGCTGACAACAGAAATGTGGACACCAGCTGGTGAAACACATGTCTTTATGTCTTAGTATCTAACGGCTACTAAATAACTATTCACACAATAATTATTCCCCCTCAGTACCTAACCGTTTATAAATGAGTTCTCTAATCTGTGGTCCCCAACCCCTTGGCCACAGACTGGTACCGGTCCATGGCCTGTTAGGAGCCAGGCTGCACAGCAGGAGGCGAGACGGACTAGCAAGCTCAGCTTCATCTGTACTTGCAGCCGCTCCCCGTAGCGCGCATCACCACATAAGCTGCTCCTAAGATCAGCTGTGACATTAGGTTCTCACAGGAGCAAAAATCCTACTGTAAACCGAGCCTGTGAGGGATCTAGGTTGTGGCTCCTTATAAGAATCTACTGCCTGATGATCTGAGGTGGAGCTGAGGTGGTGATGCTAGCACTGGGGAGTGGCTGCAAATACAGATTATCATTAGCAGAGAGGCTTAACTGCAATAAATGTAATGCACTTGAATCATCCCAAAACCACACCATCCTCTCCACACACACCCCACCCCCACCGCCTCCATCTGTGGAAAAATTGCCTTCCATGAAACCGGTCCCAGTGCCAAAAAGGTTGGGGACCACTGCTCCAAACCATTATGCCCTAAAGGGATTTTAAACACCCTGACAACCCTCTCCCCAGTTTTCTCCCCTGGGAAAAAGGAAAAGAAGCTGGAGGCCACCGGGAAGCACCAAACCACTTTGATTTTGTGCTCTCTTACACAAACACAAGAGCTTAGAAAGCACGGGCTTTTTTAGAGGGAAAATTCTTTTGCCTCCTCCGGTTTCCAAGGGAATTGAGCTTTCTTCTGGCCCTTCCCTACCCATTTGTTCATTCCACCCTATGGATTGGTAAATAATGCCCTGCGTAATAACAGGGCATGCTAGGCCCATTCTGATCTCTTATTCTCTTGAGAACAAATGCCCGGGCGGGGGCTGAGGGGCTCTACCACGTGGAGAGGCCTGCTGGGAGCGCAGGACCCCTTGCACTGGGCGGGCTGCCTGCTTTTTTTCTAGGGCATGGTCAGTAGGCTTAGTTGTTCTCATTTTAAGCTACATCCTCCAACTGGGCTTCTATCAACATAAAAGTGCTTTTTTTTTTTTTTTTTTAATTTTGTGTATTACTTGCCATAACAAAATATCACAGACTTGGTGGCTTAAAAAACAGAAATTTACTTTCTCATAGTTCTGGAGGCTAAAAGTCCGAGATCAAGGTGTCATCAGAGTTGGTTTCTAGTGGGGCCTCTCTTGATGGCTTATAGATAGCCACTTGCTTTTCATGTCCTCACCTGGCCTCTTCTCTGCACAGAGAGAGAGCACTTTCTGGTGTCTCTTTCTCTTCTTGGAGGGACACCAGTCCTATTGGTCTAGGACTCTACCCTATGACCTCCTTTATCCTTAATTATCTCTCCGAAGTCCCTATCTTCAAATATAGTCATATGGGGGGGTAAGAGCTTCTACATATGAATTTGGGGAGGGGGACACAGTTCGGTCCATAATATCTTCCATCTGTCTTTCTTCAAGCTGTTCAAAACTCAGGAGGGTAAGAGGGAAAGAGGGGTACTATTTACTGGGGATCCAATTAGAGACCCCAGAACCCTTCATATACCCTTTTCCCCCAAATTTCTTAAACATATATTCCAGCCAAACAAGAGATCAATAAAATTTAAGAATTCTGAATTTAAAAATATAGGTATAAAGACTTGCAATGAATAAACAGGGAAGTACATGTGGGCAATTTCCCAGTCTTTCATAGACCATAATCGGGGGATATGCTCTCATTTTTATTTTTTTATTTTTTATTTTTTATTTTTTATTTTTTTTGAAACGGAGTCTCACTCTGTTGCCCAGACTAGAGTGTTGTGGCATCAGCCTAGCTCACAGCAACCTCAAACTCCTGGGCTCAAGCGATCCTCCTGCCTCAGCCTCCCAAGTAGCTGGGACTGCAGGCACATGCCACCATGCCTGGCTAATTTTTTCTATTTTTAGTTGTTTGGCCAATTTCTTTCTATTTTTAGTAGAGACGGGGTCTCACTCTTGCTCAGGCTGGTTTCGAACTCCTGAGCTCAAACAATGAGCCTGCCTCGGCCTCCCAGAGTGCTAGGATTACAGGCGTGAGCCACCACGCCCAGCTTCATTTTTATTTTTGAAATTAGAAAAATAGAGATTCAAAGATTTTTTTCACTTAGAAGTTTTTATATTAATGGAGTTAAAAATTATACATATGAGGTTTTAAATGTCATATATACTCACAACTCATATATTTGTGTATCTAGTCCAGGCCTCCAGATTTACATGTCAAACTTCCCACTCAATTTCTTCGCTCTGAAGTCTAGTGGATATCTCAAACCTAACATGTCCAAAATTGAACTCATATTCTGACTTAAACTTTCTCCTACTCTACTATATTTCAAATGATAGCAACTCCATCTTTCTAGTTCCTTTGGTCAAAAACCTTGAGGTTTTCATTGACTCCTTCCTTTTTCACACAACCCACACCCATCCTAGAGCAAATTCTGCTGGCTCTACCTACAAAACACATCCAGAATTTGATCTGTTCTCACAGTCTCCACTGTTACCACCCTGATCAAAGTATCATGTTTTTCCTGGATATTGCAGTGACCTCCTAACTGTTCTCTCTGTTTCAGCCTTGGCCCCCCATAATTTATTCTCAACACAACGGCTGAAGTGATGCTTTCAAAATGTACATAAAATCACACCACCACTTGCCTAAACCCTCCAGGGATTTCCTATCACACCAAGAAGTAAATGCCACAGTTCTCACAATGGCTCCTCCACCCCACATGATCTGGACACCAACCCTGCTGGGCATCACCCTTCTGACCTTGTTCCACCACTTTCCCTCTTCCTCCGTGTTCTCCAGCCACACTGGCTTCCTCTTCTTCCTTGAGCAAACCACTTTGCACTTCTGTTTCCTCTGCCTAAAACATTCTTCTCTTAGATATCACATTACTTTATCTGTCAGGTCTTTGTTCTACTTTGTTCTAATGTAACCTTCCCCACAATCCAATTTACAATTACAAACTCATGCCCATCCCAGAACTCACCTCTATTCTCTGCTCTATGTCTCTGCACAACACTTATTATCATATATTTTGCATATAACTTATTTATTATGTCTTCTGATCCTACCCTACCCATCATAATATAAGCTCCATGAAGTCCGAAATGTTTATCTGTTTTGTTTACTGAATATTCCCAGCACTTGGAACAAGGTCTGACATACCAGGAGATCTCAATAAATGTTTGCTAAATTGAATGAATGATTTCAATTTATCATTCTCGTTCTTTCATAGGTCTAATATGAAAAAAAGAGAGGATATGAATAATGCAATTGATTAGGTTGATTTAATGGATCTATTTTAAACAAAGATATATTGAAAAGATAAGCTTTTCTTTTCAAATATTTATTGCATAGTTTGTCAACAGCAACTATTATATTTTGTGCCAATAATTCTTTGTGGTGGGGGCTTTCATGTACATTGTAGGATGTTTAGCAGCATCACTGGCCCTAACCAATTAGATGCCAGGACAATCAATACCCCCAACCCCCAAATTGTGACAACCAAAAATGTCTCCAGATATTGCCAAGTGTCCCCAGGTAGCAAAAATCATCCCAGTTAAGGCCACTCACTTATGGTTATTTCTAAAGTTGAACCACACATGCACAAAAATAGAATTTAATAAGAAAAGTTTAAACAAAAAATATCACGATCATTTGGAAGGAAGATCCTCCAAAAAACACTGGGTCAAAATTAGCCAAAAACTATATCTAAGATCCATTTTTTACATGGGTGCCGGACAAAATATAGGAACCCAGTTAAATTCAAATTTCAGATAAACAATGAATAATTTTTTCAGTCTAAATATGTCTCATGCAATATTTGGGACATACTTAGACTAAGCATTTATCTGTTGTTACCCAAAATTCTAATGTAACTGGGGATTGCTGAATCTGGTAATTTTAATTTATAAAATAATGAGCGTAAGACTACTACAAATAAAAAAACTAAGCCGCTATGTATAGAATACAGCCATGACTGTACTCAGAGGCAAAGGTATGTTTGTCAATGCCTTTGTTTCTTAAAAAGAGAAGTGGCTAAAAATGAACTAAAAGTTTAACTAAAAAATTAGAAAACAATAAAATAAAGGAAAACAAATA